>BPLR01011165.1:0-36057 GCA_021605095.1 Caerostris extrusa | reverse complement strand
AATATAGATTTTATGGAAGGGTTTTTTAATTAAATGTATCATTGAGAGATGGGCCAATTACCATAATAATATATTAGAATTAGGCGATGAAATTCATAGGTCACTGTAGTAAATTGGTTTCAAAAGATTTGCTTGCTTTAAATGATTGTTCTGGAGAATCAATTTTAGTATTAACCGATCTATAATTCGGAGATTAAGCAATCTTAGGAAAAAAAGTCTTAGAAAAATCATTAAGAATTTATCGATGCTATTTATAGGTCACTGTAATAATTTTTTTCTTGGAAGTGAATTGCTTTAAAGGATTGCTTTTACAGATTTGCTTGCTTTTAAAGACTGTATAACCTTTTAATAGTCTAAAAAAAAAAAAAAAAAAAACTGAAAAAAAACTGATCTAAACTGATCTTTAATTCATGCGATAGATTTCCGAATTACATAAAGTATTTTTGCTGTCCTGGTACAATATAGATTTTACGAAAGTGGTTTTAAAGGGCATGTATCATTGAGAAAGAAGATTAATTACCATAATTATACATGGAAAATCAGTAGAATTTTTCGATGCTGTTCATTTGAATTAAATAAATATGTATGCATTAATTTTTTTTATATATTTTCGAATTCAAAACCCCTTCTGTTCCATAAATTTCTTTTTAAAACAGTAACAATGTTTTAAAAAAAAGGAAAGAAAGAAACGGAATTAAATAACCAAGCTACAATCGCAATTTTAAAAAAAATGTTGTCACTAAGTAAAAAATTAATATTAAAAAAATATTAAAATTTACTATTTGAGTTAGTAAAAACATTGGATAAATTCTGGTAAAATTTGAATTAAATAAATATGTATGCATTAATTTTTTATATATTTTCGAATTCAAAAACCCTTCTATTCCATAAATTTCTTTTTAAAACAGTAACAATGTTTTAAAAAAAAGGAAAGAAAAGAAACGGAATTAAATAACCAAGCTACAATCGCAATTTTAAAAATTTTGTCACTAAGTAAAAAATGAATATTAAAAAAATATTTAAATTTACTATTTGAGTTAGTAAAAACATTGGATAAATTCTGGTAAAATTTGAATTAAATAAATATGTATGCATTAATTTTTTTTATATATTTTCGAATTCAAAAACCCTTTCTGTTCCATAAATTTCTTTTTAAAACAGCAACAATGTTTTAAAAAAAGGAAAAAAAGAAACGAATTAAATAACCAAGCTACAATCGCAATTTTAAAAATGTTGTCACTAAGTAAAAAATGAATATTAAAAAAAAATATTTAAATTTACTATTTGAGTTAGTAAAAACATTGGATAAATTCTTAATTTTTTTAGAAAATTTGAATTAAATAAATATGTATGCATTAATTTTTTTTATATATTTTCAATTCAAAAACCCCCTTCTGTTCCATAAATTTCTTTTTAAAAATTCAAAAGTAAATTTTTAATTTAAAAAAAAAAAGGAAAGAAAGAAACTGAATTAAATAACCAAGCTACAATCGCAATTTTAAAAATGTTGTCACTAAGTAAAAATGAATATTAAAAAAAAAATATTAAAATTTACTATTTGAGTTAGTAAGTAAAAACATCAGATAAATTCCGGTAAAATTTGAATTAAATAAGTATATATGCATCATTCGATTTTAATATTTTCGAATATTCAAAAACCACTTCTGTCCAATAAATTTCCTTTTAAAACAGCAACAATGTTTAAAAAAAAAAAAAGAAAGAAATGGAATTAAATAAACAAGCTGCAATAGCAATTTTAAAAATGTTGTCACTATTTAAAAAATATTAAAATTTGCTATTTAAGTCAGTAAAAACATCGTATAAATTCTGATAAAATTTGAATTAAATAAATATACATGCATTCTTTGATTTTAATATTTTCGAATACAAAAAACCTCTTCTGTAACCCATAAATTTCTTTTAAAACTGCAACAATGTTTAAAAAAACAGCACTTTTTCTAGCTGTTTATCAATATTTATTTGTAACATAAGAAGAATTTTATTTTTGCATCTGTATAAATATAATATGAAAGCAACCACATGAAGAGAATGGAGAATGCAAAAATTTAATCGTAAAAAAAATGATTCCAAATTGTTCAAATTCTTTTCACCGTATGGTTTAATTCGCTTAAGTTAAAAAATGTTGCCACTATTTAAAAAAAAAAATATATAAAAATTATTATTTGAGTTCGTAAGTAAAAACATTCTAGTAAAATCTGATAAAATTTTAATCAAATAAATATATATGCATTCGAATTCAAAAAAACCACTTCTGTAACTCATAAATTCCCTCTTAAAAATTTCAACTATGATAAAAAGAAACGGAATTAAATAAACAAACTACAATTTCAATTTTAAAAATGTTGTCACCAAGTAAAAAAGGAAATTAAAAAAGGAATATTAAAATTTACTATTTGAGTTACTCGTAGTAAAAACATTGGATAAAATCTGGTAACATTTGAATTAAATAAATATATATCATTCTTCGAATTTAATATATTTGAATTCAAAAACCACTTCAAACCATAAAGTTCCTTTTAAAACATGAAATGTTTGGAAAAAAAAAAGTAAACCGAAACGGAATTAAATAAACAAGCTACAACCGCAATTTTAATCAAAACCATAAATATATATGCATTATTCGATTTTAATATTTTCGAATACAAAAAACACTTTTTACAGCCCATAAATTTTTCTTTTATAACAGCAACAATGGTTAAAAAAAAAAAAGAGAAAGAAATGGAATTAAATAAATGCGATAGATTATCGAAAACTAAAAGCGCTCTTACCCCACACTAAGCAAAGCGGCAAATTAGAAGACTCCGGGCCATGCCTGTGAAACTTGTATTCCTCTTCCGCAGACGACGATTTTTCGCGCTTCCCTTTTTGCGCCCCCGACCCCCTTTCCCCTCATGACTCGCACTCCGCAGCGCCATCTGGGGCCGCCCTTGAAAGCGAATCAGGAAGTGCGTATTCCGGAGCATGATCGCCATAGATGTTTAATATGTTTTCGGTAATCCACTCGGTAATGATTTCCGTCAGCTCCCGGCCCAAAAAGATCGAAGGATCCGGGGCTATTGACTCCGCGTCCGTGGCTTATCTTAACGTTACCGCGACCCGACAAAGAAAGTGTCGTCTGTGCCAAGCGATGGGCCGTAAAGCCTCTCAATGAGGATGTTTTGGCTTCTGATTTTCTTTTAGCTGCATTAGGAAAAACTTTTTCATTTCCTCGATTTTTAAATGATTGGGTTTTCGAAAGATGTGAAGCAGTTACGGTTTCGGACAATAGATACTGTCTTGGAGCATCAGCCTTTTAATTTCATTAACTGATATTTTTAAGCAGATAAATGATACAGTTATTTGCAAGTATTTTGATGCCCTGGAACCCAGACTATTATGGAAGTGTTTATAAATTAAGAGGATGCATTATGGTGGCCTGATTATTACCTGTATTGACACCTCTATTACTATTGCCTATGGGGCTGTTGAGTCAATACTTAGTAAAGGTTTGTTTTGTCAGCTCTACAGTCAATTTTTAGGTCATACTCTGTGGAAAATTAGATCGGGATCTACATTTTAATGTGGATTCCGAACCACTAACAAATATCCATGCCATCCCTAGGATTTGAACTTAATGCCTGTGGTACCAACTGCCAGAGCGCTAGCCAATTGACCATCAGGCCACTTAATGATGAAGAAGAGAAATACGGTTAATTTTTGTACACTTTAGGTTAATTAGACAGCAACCCACAGTTTAACGTGGATTCCGTACTACTAACACACATCCATGCCACCACCAGGATTCAGAAGCTAAAGCATGTGGCACCAAATACCAGAGCGTTAGCCAATTGGCCATCAGCCGCCTAATGATGAAAAAAAAAGAATTACCTTCCATTTAAATTGTTTTTTTTTTTTTTGCCCTTGTATAAAAGACTTTAAGGAAGAAATTTTAAATATTAAGTTCTTATTAGAAGAGAAATATTTTTGTTTTATTAAGAAATAGCAAAATGAAAATATTTTATTTTTCAGGGAAATTGATAGAAAATTTGTCAATGAGTTCTTAACCTGAAATAAAAATATTTCTATTTTTTAAAAATGGAAAAACCAAAAAGAACTTATCTCATCTTCATCGAAGACGACAGAGAATTAGAGAAGCGTTTTCTGCTATCATTATTTTCATGTAGTGGTATACAGATTTTACGACCCATTTCGTACACGTATTGAGTTTCGAATTTTGCTGTTTCGTAACTTTGCTGTTCTGTTTATCGAGTCATGAACGATTGATTGATTTGTTTTATTTCCTGGTAGGGGAAGACATTAAATATTTTCCGATGTTGTCTGGAAATATAATTTTATTTAAACTTTTCGGTTTGGTTTGGCTCTACGGTCATTTTTTGCACACTTTAGGCTAATTAGATTGGGGCATACAGTTTAATGTGGAATGAGCTATTCAGATCAAGAACTATTCTTTAATCGATCCTCCTGCGGCCTTATAGCCAATTGGCTACCGCTTGAGCCTTTGGTACCACATGCCTTTCAGGCGCGAATCCTGGTGGTGGCATGGATGTTTGTGAGTGGTTCGGAATCCATGTTAAACTGTTGGTACCATAGAGCGTCACAGAGCCCAATCAGACTTCTCACTCACATCATTCCCAAATTGTAAAGGGACAATTCAGCACTAGGCAAAATGGTGTGTTGTATAGTAGTAGCTGTTCTGAATCCACGTTAAACTGTAGTCCAGGTCTCATAACCCGAAGTGTGCACAAAATGACCGTAGATCGACAAACCAAACTTTAATGGATCATCCACCGTATCATAACAATAGCTTTAATATTCGTCAAATTTTTACATTAATCTGCAAAACTGACAGTGGACTGATGGGCATTTGATTAGTGCTCGGGCCCGTTGGTATTACAGGCTTCAGGTTCGAATCATGGCGGTGGCATGGATGTTTGTTAACGGTTCAATCCACGCGTAACTATAGGTTCTAGCTAAATTAACCCAAAGTGTGACCAAAATGATCGTAGTGCGATAAACCAAACCAAAACTGACAAACATTTTAACATAGCTGCCTAATTAGTATGTTTTGAAAACCTAAACCTAATTATATATTGCAAATCAAAATGAATAAACTCCACCCTTGGGGAGAGAAACAAAAATTCATGTTTTAAAAGATTTTATTGATTGAGATAAATCTTCTACATGCCACATAGTATTTTAGATCTTCATTTTTATAACATATTCAATAGTATGAGTACTACTTGACTATTTTCACGGTTGGCTCAAAAAGTAGGGCACATGTAGGAGGTGCAGCTGTAATTAAGACAAAGTTTTTCTCGATTTGGTTTCGTGTGTCGCTCTACGGCAAATTTTTTTTTGCACACACTGTAGGCTAATTAGACCGAGGCCTATTGTTTCACCTGAATTCCAAACCACTAACAAACATCCATGCCACCGCTAAGATTCCAACCTGACGCCTGTACCAAAAATCCAGATTGATAGCCAATTGGCCATCAGACCGCTTAAGCTTTTCAGAGTAATTATAATTATTATTATTGTAGAGATAAGATAACCAGAGAACAATCACGTGTATATTTATATCTAAAAATATCTATTATGGAACGATTTTTTAGAGGAAACGGTTAATTTATTTACCTGTAAATTAATGCAAATTTAATTTTTCAAATATTTGACATTTATATCCTATTAATAAAATTTTTGGTGTATTATTTGCGATGCGATGATAGCTTGGCGACTTTTTTGGCAATGATCTTTACTGTAGACTATTACTACTCTATGCTGTTGGCGCTGAAAGGAAAAGATAACTACTATCATATACCGATTTTTTTAAAGAAAGGGCTCACTTTTTTTAGCTGTAAATAAACGTAAATTTAATTAATTTTTCTAAATATTTGGAATTTATATTCTATTAATAAACTTTCTTGCATAATATTTTCCGTCTAAAATGATTAAAAGAATTAAATATTAATTTATAAGAACCTTTTTATTACGTTTTATTATAATTCATACAAAAATGATCAGAGTTATAAACAAAAAAGAACATCAATTTATCTTTAGTAAGAAGCATATAGTTAAATAAATGTATGGCTTCAAAAGAAGACTTTCCTGGTATTTCTCGCAATTTCAGTTCACTTCGTAACAAGTTTACCTTTTTCTAAATAAATGCGCGCAAGGAAAAAAGAGCCAAGCGGCGATACAGCGCCAACTCTAGCACGAAAAAGAAGAGGAGATGTTGCCACAATTTGCAGTCCTTTCAGAATAGGAAAAGCGATCTGTTTATTACTACTCTATGCCATCAACAAGTTTATATCTAGGCAATTTTAACCCTAAGATATCCATGTTTCCTATTCCGATATTCCAGTTCAAATTTATTAAAGTATTCATGGAACTCTTTTTAAATTAAAGCTGACTCAGCCTCTCATGAAAATGGATACAAAGATAACTCTAGATAAGATCTTCCAAGTTAAAGTTTACAAAAGATAACTTTAACTTTAACCTGGAAACATTCATTACAGGAAGAGATTCTCGAAGCGATTGATATTTTGTAAATGTACTCGTATTGCTGATACGAGTATGTGATTACAAAACGAAAGGATCATTTATTTCACGAAAACTTACAAAAGAATACAGGTTTTGAATTTTCTTTGGCCACATCTAGTTATTATAGCAACATCTAGAGCAGGGGTCTCCCCAACTACGGCTCGCGGGCTAAATCCGGCCCGCCAGTGTCCTCAATACGGCCAGCTACAACGAAAAGCTTATTCTTGCTGTAATAAGTTGGATAAAAAAAACACAGAATGACAATAACTCGGTTTTATTTACTTGCTAGGTAAAGCTTAATGACAAGCACAATACGCAGAAAATTTAACTTAAGCATAACAACTAACAAATAATTAAAATGACTCCCACTATCATTATAAACTAGTGAACAACCGCGGTTACTCTCGGTAGTTATACCTACCTATTTCTGCTTTTAACCACTAGATGTCGTCAAGTGTCACGGTCGTATCGATAAACACAATAGTAATTGTAGCAATTGAACCAGCGAATTTAGCAAGCGTATGCTCGCTCAGAGCGCGTACTCGGCGACTGGTCTAAAATGAGTAGATAATGGCAGAAATACTAAAACGGTTTTGGCCCTTGGGTATTTACTGGAGTAAACAGTATGGCCCTAATGCTGGAAAGTTTGGAGGCCTGGATCTAGACCAAGAACCCGTGTGGTCTACGGAAGGAAAAACGGGGGGGGGGCAGTTTCTGTTGTGATGGAGCACCCATAGGTAGAAGTTTGACATGGTTCCGTGACACTGAAAAAGGAAGACAGTGCTATCGAGAGGACTTTTTATTGGAACTACCCCGCATTTGGGTATCGTATAGGAGATAACAGATAACTCTCACCAGGTAGTCCGATTAATCGGACTACCTGGTGGATCGAGGTATCCGATGAATCGTGCTCGGTACCACAGTTTTCGAGTTCGAATCCCTGGTGGGGCCATGGATGTTTGTAGGGGGTTCCGGAACCATTTTGGAGCCGTAAGTCCCGGTCTCATATGACCGTGGAGCGTCACAGACTCCAATCAGACTTCTCACCCAAATCATTCCCACACTGTAAAGGGGCAACTGAGCTCTAGGCACAGTGATGTGGTGGTGGTGGTAGTAGTAGTCGATTAATGAGGAAAAGGTGCTGAACACCACAAATGTCATCGAGCTACTCCTGTTTTTGAAACAGTGCCTATGGGTATGCGCCGCCGGTGGATTGAATCTCCGCCTAATGCTCACCAGCGGCGTACGTCACCAAAGCCACGAGTCGGGCACTAGTTTGAATGCAACGCGGTATTATGAAGTCCTTTGACATCTCATTCCGCAATTACGTCTAATTGTGACTTGTCTCTAGTTTCAAATCGTGATAAATCTGGAGATCGGGTAGGCTAAAGAAATATAATATTAATTACTTTTGATTTATCGTTTTACGGAATTTTTTGCACACGAGAGAATTAGATTCTGACCTGCAGTTTAAAGTGGATTCCGAACTACTACAAATATATTATGGCACCGCCGGGACTCGAACACGAAACCTGTGGTACCGACAGCCAGAGAGCTAGCTCCTCCTCCACTAGAAATAAAACATTAATAAAGTATTTTTCATGTCCAAAATTTGTAAATTGGATTTTAGAACACTAATGCGTAGTTCATTGGGAACATATGCAGAAAGGCTTACAATCAGTTTGATCTGCTGGTAATGTATGTGTTAGTTTACGTTGTATTATTTTGCATTTATTTTTTATTTACGTTCTATTATATGTATATAATATTTTGTATTTGTTATTTATTACAAAAACGAGGTAGAGAGATTTTGATGGTGAATGTATCAGCATGCAAATTGCTTCGCATCGACATTCAAGTTTTCTGGTAGGGGAGTCAAAAAATATTCAACTTATTATATATATAAGTCAGTACAACATATTTAGTGTTTCAAATATCTTAACGAGTTTAAATATTATATGAAATATTATATACAAATTTATTTAAAGGATATAAACCTGTTTTAGTACAGTATAAAAATTATTAAAATTATTTTAATTAATATTTATAATCTAACATTTATGATACAGAAGAATGCAGTCCATGAAAAAGATTTCGGTACTGTTTCATTAAAAGCCATACTATTTTTTAAAGGAACAACATTCAATTAAGTCATTTAACCCCGAAAAATATATAATATACTTTTACTGAAAGACTTTCGACATCTCGCCTAATTACAGTTCCAAAAAGTTAAGTAAACGTTTTACACAAAATAGTTGCTTTCGCGTCCATTTGCAGTCTCATACATTGATTTCCCTGAGTAGACCTCTCGTCGCATGTTTTAAATTTTTACAACTGTTTTTAAAAACAGCTTGCTAGACATGGTAAAAACTGGAATTTAGAGGTCCTAAAAAATGGTCTGGCTTGTAGCGAAATTTCACTTAATCACGCTCCTAGACCAAAACTCTCTGGGAGAAAATATGTATATTTAGCTCCTCACTTTGTAAAGGAAACCTGCTATTATGTGTATCTCCATCTTTGCTTGATTTTAAATAAATAAATAACTAAATTAAATAAAGGCCTATATTAAAAATATTAAAAAAAAAAACTTTATTTTGATCTCAAGAATTTATGAATAATTAAATTAAATATACAAAAACTTAGCTTTTTGTAACAGAAGAGAAGCTAAGGGTGTTTTGAACCCCTAAATTATCTTTAGTTTTGTACAATTTTTTGAAAATTGTGTATACCATGAAATTATTTTTCACACGTCTCCACTAAAAATATTCTTCTTCTAAATATTCTAGACCAAAGTGCCCTAGATTAGTGATAGATTTCCAAGCAAATATGCTTTGTTCAAACCTTGACATGTGTGGCCGGGATAGAAACTATTATATCAATATCGGGATAAGCCAAATAAATAAATCTGTAGGCTGGAATGTCCCTTCATTAGGATTTGAAGAAAATAGGAGAAAAGTGTGACTCCAAGATTCTGTCCTTGATGTTGTGCTTTTAAATGCCAGAGACTCGTAGCTCAAGCATTAGCTGATGAGCATTAGGGATGAGGTTCAATTGACTGGGCTTTTGTTGTAGACACTGTTTGAAAACGAGGAGAAATCGATGGAAAATATATCGGCATGTGAAATTGTCTCGCCTGACACCAAGTTTTCTGGTAGGAGACACAAAATATTCAACTTAATATTAAATATCTGAAAGAGTTCAAATTTAGGAAATATTATATACAAATTTATTTAAAGCATATTAACTGTTTTAGTACAGTTTATATAAAGTTATTAAAACTATTTGAATTAATAATTATAATAGTACATTTATATACTGAAGACGTACTGTTCATTCAGTACTGTTTCATTAAAAGCCATAATTTTTTAAAGGGAACATCATTCAATTACGTAATTTAACCCCGAAAACTTTATGAAATACTTTTTAATGAAAACTTTTGACATCTTGCTCAATTACAGTTCTAACATTAATAAACGTTTTGTACAAAAATAGTTGCTTTCGCGTCCATTTGCAGTCTCATACATTGATTTCCCAAGTAGACTTCCCGCATGATTTAAATTTTTACAAAACCGTTTTTAAAAACAGCTTGTTAGAGGGCAAACTGGGAATTTAACGGCTCTAATTGGGGGTCTGGTTTTCGAAATTTCACTTAATCACGCTCCTAGACTAAACTCTGGGAGAAAATATGTATTTTTAGCTTCTCACTTTGTAAAGGAAACCTCATTATGTGTATCTCCTTGCTTAGTTTTAAAATAAATAAAATAAATAACTAAGTAAATGAAGGCCGAAATTTAAAATATTGTTTTTCAACACTTTTTCCATTGTGGTCTCGAGAAGTTATGAATGATGAAATTAAATAAACAAAAAATCAACTTGCAACAGAAAAAGCGCTCTAAAACCCAAATTATCGCCATTTTTTGCAATTTTTGAAAATCTTGAGTATGCCTCCTCTAAATATTCTTGCACTGAAGTGCCCTGGATTAATGGCTAGATGGTTAGATTTCCCAACAAAAGTTACTCTTATTCAAAAACTGGACATGTGATGTCAGATTGTAAACTAATATATCAATATTGGGGTATGAGTAGGATAAATCTGTAGATGGAAGGCCCCTTCATTAGGTTTGAAGAAAATAGAGGAAAGTGTGTCCTTGATGCTGTCCTTGAAGTTATTCTTTAAAAATGGTCGACTCGTGGCTAAATAAATAAATAAATGCATAAATGAAATTTTAAATATTTTTACACTTTTCATTTTTGATCTTGTATTTATGAAAGATTAAATTAAATAAACAAAAACAGCTTTGAACCGAAGAGAAGTAAGGGTGTTAAGGGCTAAACCCTAAATTATCGCAATTTTTTGAAAATCGTGTTCATGGATGTATTTTTACATATCGCCTCCCAAAGAATCATATATCATCCTTTCTAAATATTCAGTACCAAAGTGCACTGATTAGTGCCTGGATAAGCGCCCTCTAGACTGTTAAACTCAGTGCAAACGGTGCATTGTTCAAAAAACTGACATGTGAGGCCGGATTGGAAACTATTATATCAATATGAGATAAGCTGATAAATTTGTAGGCTGGAATGTCCCTTCATTAGGTTTGAAGAAAATACCAGGGAAAATGTGACCTCCCGATCCCAACCTTGAAAATTATTCTTTTAAAATGTCCGACTAGAAGCAGCACTTTCCTCCTTCCTGAGGCATACGATGACAACAACAACAACAAATGTCCGACTTTGTGGCTCAGAGGCAGTGCAGCTGATGAGCATTAGGCATGAGGTTCAATTGACTGGCGCTTTGTTGTAGACACTGTTTAAAAAACGAGGAGTCTCGATGGCGAATATATCGGCATGTAAAATTGTCTCGCCTGACACTGGGAGTTTTCTGGTAGGTTCCCAAAACATTCAACCTATACTAAATATCTGAAAGAGTTTAAGTCTAGGAAATATTATATACACATTCATTAAAGTACATAAATTGTTTTAGTACAGTATATTTTTTTTTGTTATAATGCAGCTGGCAAAACACTTAGAGGGCTGCATTATGCCTTCTGGGCACTGCAACTGCTGCACAGACGTTACTCACTTTGCATTACCCAGGGGGCGGTGGAACTTGGTAAGATGCTTCACGGACGCGGAGTAACAATGCCCCCGCAATGCTTCTACGTGATCCGGACAGGCACCGCGACATACGGCTTAGTGGATTCCGAACCACTTACACACATCCATGGCACCGCCGGAACTCGAACCCGAAACCTGTGGTACCGGAGTGCGTCAGATCGCTAGCCACATTCAGCCCCTTAGTATATATATTAATAAAATTTTTGTGTTAATAATTAATAGTACATTTATAATACTGACAAAAAAAGTCCAGCAAAAATATTTCTGGTACTGTTTCATTAAATGCCCGGTCTTTTGAATATCACAAATATTACTCTCGTAATTTAACCCCGGAAAAGATTTAATATACTTTTAATGAAAAACTTTCGACATATCGTCTAATTGCAGTTCCAACGTTAAATAAACAGTTTTCCACAAAATAGTTGCTTTCTCGCGTCCATTTGCAGTTTCATGCATTGATTTCCCGAGTGAGACTTCTCGCATGTTTAAAATCTTTACAAACCGTTTTTAAAAACAGCTTGTTAGAGGGCGAACTGGGAATTTAGAGGCCATAATTGGTGGTCTGGTTTTTCGAATTTTCACTTAATCTAAGCTCCTACATGAAACTTTAGGGAATAAATATGTATTTTTAGCTCCTCACTTTGTAAAGGAAACCTGCTATTATGTGTATCTACCTTCTTGCTTCATTTTAAATAACTAAATAACTAAGTAAATAAAATAACGGCCGAAATTTAAAAATATATATTAAAAAAAAAACTTTTTTATTTTGGTCTCAAGTGTTTGTGAAATGATTAACTGAATGTGTTCAAAAACTTAGCTTTGGAACCGGAGAGGAGCTAAAGTGTACTGAAGCCCTAAGTTATCGCCACTTTTTGCAATTTTTGAAAATAGTGGAATATATTTTCTTAAGGTCATGCTTCTAAATATTCTGTACCGAAGTGCCCTGGATTAGTTCCTGGATAAGTGTCCTGGACTGCTGAGATTTGAGTGTTTGTTTTTTCAAAACTCAACATGTAATGCCCGGATTTGGAAACTATTATATTAATATCAGGATGAATAGGGTAAATCTGTAGGCCGGATTTTGTCCCTTCATTAGGTTTGAAGAAAATATGAGAGAAAGTGTAATCCTAGATTCTGTCCTTGAACATAACTGACTCGCGGTTCACTTTCAATGCGCGCCGCTGCTGAGTAATATGACGGTCAATCGGCTGGAGAATTTTGTTTCGGAGCACTGCCTGTTTCAAAACCAGGGATCCTCCGGCGTTTGTGATCTCCCAAATTTGTCACCGATTTGAAACTAGAGACAAGAGCCATGGTGGAACGTGATTGTGGAATGAGATGTTGTGTAGGACGCCATAGACCACATTGCATCGTGCATTCACACTAGGGTGCTCGACAAGTTAACATAGTTGCCTCGTTAGTCGGACTACCTGGTGCAAGGAGTTTTCTAAGTTTTCTCTCATACTATATATAAAATGTGCGGGTGTCGTTACCCCTAGGGAGTGCTCCCGAAAGGCACTGCCCTCCTTCTTCAGCGACACGGAGCCAAGTCAGACTTCTACCTAATGGTGCCGCTCCATCACAACAGAACTTCGCCTCCATCCATGAGTAGATTATTCATGGAATATCCATCCGTACTGCAGGACACTGATGTTTAGACACGCAAAAACACGCCCTAGCGTTTTACATTTCTAAAAAATGTTGCTCAGTTCGAAACTCGAAATGTGACGCCGGATTGAAAACTACCGTAACAATATCGGGATGAGTAGGATAAATCTGTAAGCCGAAAAATCCTTTCCTCTGGTTTGAAGAAAGTGTGACTCAGATGCTGAGCTTGAATTTATTCCTTTAAATTTAGTAAAGGCACAATATGTGTATTAGTGCGCAAAAGTGTAGTGTAGCAAACCCGTTTAGTGTACCCTGATACATATCTGACTTTTTAGTGGCAACAAATCCTCTATGTTCCCCCAGTAATTCATTGTTAAAAATACCTTAAGAACTTATTGTACTACATATTTTTGCCGGAATTAATTTCCCTATGGCTTCCACAATTTGCATCATGAAATTTGGTTTGATTTTAATTTATTAATTTTATTTACAGATGATCAAAACAGGAACATCTATTTTATATGACCATTTTGTAGATTTACAACCAAAACGTAAAAATTCTTTAATTATTGGTAATTTATTTGCTTCTTTTAATGTTCATGACATAGAATAACAAAAAATAAAACATAACGTCTTGTCATAACATAAATTATTAATTATTCCATGTTTGTTTAATTTTGAAGTTGGGAGTGGAATCTTCTAATAAATGTCAGAAACAAATGGTATTTTTTTATGAGACTGAAATTTTTTTTTAAAAAACCTTTTCTAAGTTTATGTTTATGCATCTCATTTGAATAAGTGCCTTGGTAATCAGGATAAACACTAATTGAAATGATGTTACTAAAAATATTCCCTTGTGATTAAGAGAAAACCAAAGTTCTTGTTTTCTTTATTGACATTTCTGGTACAAAATTGCCGCATAAAATTTGCTCTTTAATAATGAATCCATTTAGATGCAATGCTTTCATTAAAATTGGTTTCGTGGTTGGGATTGTTTATTGATTATTAATAATAAATAAAAAGACAATTTTCTGTTACAAAAGAAAAGTTTTCTGTTAGTTAATTTTAGGAATTATTGCTTTTAGTTTTATATTACTGGAATAATTAAATAAAAGATCTTATAATTTTTTTAAATTAAAGTTAATATTATAAAATAGCATAAATACTATAACTAGTTAAAAAATTAAAATAATAAAATAATAAAAAATAATAAATAATAATAACTAAATTAAAAAAAAATAATAAATAATATATATATAAAATTACATTTCTAAAAACCTTTGTAAAAATATTTTAATTGTAGTATTAATTTTTATAAGGCGAAATAAAAAAGTACCCAATTAATTATTGCTTTAATGCGTTCATTTTATGAATTATTTGCTTTTTACTTTATATCACCGGAATAATTAAAAAAAATATTTTTAATTTTAACAATTGAAGTTCATATTATAAAATCGCATGAATAAATATTAAAAAAAATATAAATAATAAAATAATAATAATAAATAAATAAATAATAAATAAATAAATTATAAAAACTAATAGATAATAATAGATAAAATTGTAATAGAGTAATAATAGAATTTTTCATTTTCGGTTAATATACGGGATTTGAGCTTTGCTAATTTTGTTTTGAAGAATGCATTGCAATTTTGTAAGGAGAAATTATTGACCGGTTTTCAGATCTTTACAGCACGCCCTAAATATTCCCTACCAGGAAATTTTGGTACTAAATTTTGTTGAATTCATTTCCCTATGGCTTTCACAATCTGCATATGAAATTTAGTTTGATTTTAATTTATTTATTTTAATTGCAGATGTCACCAAACAGGGTCATCTATTTTATGACCACTTTGTAAATTTACAACCAAAACGTAAAAATTCTTTAATTATTGGTAATTTGTTTGCTTCTTTAATGTTTACGACATAGAATAACAAAAATTAAACATAATGTCTTGTCATAACATAAATTGATAATTATTCCATGTTTTGAAACTGACCCAATTTTCAAGTTGGGAATTGAATCTTCTCATAAATGTCCGGAAACAAATGGTATTTTTATGAGATAGAAAATTAAAAAAACCTTTTCTAAGTTTATGTTTTTATGCATCTCATTTGAATAAGTGCCTTAGTAATCAGGATAAACACTAATTCCAAATGATCTTACTAAAAATATTCCCTTGTGATTAAGGAAAACCAAAGTTCTTGTTTCTTTATTGACGTTTCTCGTACAAAAAAATTGCCGCATAAAAAATTTGCTCTTTAATAATGAAGCCATTTAGATGCAATGATTTCATTAAAATTACATTTGGTGGCGGGATTTGTTTATTTTTATTATTACTATTAAATAAAACGACAATTTTTCTATTTTATTGAGTATATGATTTATTACTTTTATTTTTATATCACTGGAATAATTAAAAATCTTTAAATTTTTTTTTAATGAAGTTAATGCTATAAAATTGTATATATAAATAGATAAAAAATAATAATAATAAATAATAGTTATAAAATTGGACTGTAAAAATCTTTTGTAAAAGTACTTTAACTGTTGTCCTTTTTTTTATAAAGCGAAATAAGTACCTAATTAATTTTTTGCTTAATATCTGTGGACTTCACGCTTTACATGGATAGCCCACAGATTAGGTGATGAATGGGAGGGCATTGATTTCCAGGAAGACTTTTAGGTTTTTTTTTTTAGTAGTGGTGGTGGGGGGGAGTTTCGCTCTACGATCAATTTTTCACAATAAGATAATTAGGTTGGGACCCACAGCTTAACGTGGATTTCGAACCACTCACATCCATACCTTGGCCAGGATTCGAACCTGAAGCATGTGGTACCAAAGGAAAAGAACTCTGGCCAATTAGCCACGAGCCTTGCGGAAGACTTTTAGGGACTGTTGTTATTGTTCCCGATCCCTCTTGGTAGACAGTAACACTTAGAGCAAGTGGCCTTTTCATCCGTGGAAGGAGGAAAAGGGAGGGAGCAACTTCTGGTGGGATGGAGCACCCGTAGGTAGAAGTCCGACATGGCTACGGGACTCTCTACAGTCAGTATGAACCGGGACCTACGGTTTAAAAGTGGATTCGAACCACTACAACAAACATCCATGGCACCGCCAGGACTCGACGAAACCTGTGGTATTGAGCACTAGAGCGCTAGGCACTCGGCCATTCAGGCCCGTTTTAGAGCTAATTGACTATGTTTGTTTGTCCTATGCTAGTATATATATGTATATATATGTATATATATATATATGTATGTATATATATATATATGCATATATATATATATATGTATATATATGTATATATATGTATATATATATATATGCCTATATATGTGTGTGTATATATATATATATATACTTATATATATATATATATATATATATATATATATATATATATATGCTTCTAAGTAATTTTTATCGGGTATTATTCTCCGGAGTAACACCAAATCTAATATTTTCCATCTTTTTAGAAATTTATTTTTCACCCTATAACCTCTTAGCTTTCCACCTCCGCACTCCAAAACCAACTTCCACCGAAAACAGTTTAAATTTATTTCAGCATGAAATACGTATAATTCAAAATACTTCCACCCTTGAGTATTGCGGAGGAAACGCAAAAGCCACTGAGTCTGTAGTACTTATAACTTCGTTAGATCTTTTGCCACGATTCAATTTTCCTCCTAAATGTGTTTGCTTTTTCGCAAATTGAACTTCCCTTGCCTTATCGAATCGACCTTGGGCGCGCTTTTATTGCGGTTTTCTGAATTGGAATTTTGTTGCTCTTCAAACGAAATGAAATCTCAGGAGGTTGGCACAAGTGGATTGGCTCGTAAATATACAGGCCGCTGCCGGGTATTATGTATCTGTCTGCGATCTGTACCTCATTACGGAAACATTGGAATCTGTTACAACAGGGCGACGGTCATTACTAAATGAGATGCAGGGATCTCGGTTCTATAGTAATCCTGGTGTGTATGATTAACGGTATCTGGTGTAGTACGGGGATTAGAGATTTGATGGGGGTTCATATTTCGTGGTAGATTGGGATTGTCGATGGGACTATGAATGGCTGTAGATATTTGGTTTAAAATAGTCGGGAATAAATTATTATTGGAAACAATTTATTTTGTAAAATCTATTTTAGGATTTTAATATCGTCAATTAAAGAAATGGCGCCGAACAAGCAACTTGTTTGGACGGGTTCAAATCAAATGTCATTACATGACATTCATATCTCATGATATAGTGGATTATTAATGTGGCTAAGAATAGCTGCAGAAATTTGGTTTAAAAATAGTTCAATAAATTAGTACTGGAAACTTATTTTTGTATTATGCTGTTTTGTTAATCGTAAAAAATGGCACCAAAAGCAACTTGTTTGGATGAATTCCAATCAAGCTAATATCTTTTAATACAGTTCGTTATCTCGTGGTATAGTGGATTATCGATGCTACTAAGAAGGGCTGCAGAAACTTCGTTTAAAATAGTTCGGAATAAATTAGTACTGGAAACTTATTTTGTATTATGCTGTTTTGTTAATCGTCAACTAAAAAATCGCACCAAAAAAGCAACTTGTTTGGATGAATTCCAATCAAGCTAATATCTTTAATACAGTTCGTATCTCGTGGTATAGTGGATTATCGATGCTACTAAGGAGAGGGCTGCAGAAACTTCGTTTAAAATAGTGGAAACTTATTTTGTAATCTGGGGACTGAATGGCCGAGTGGCTAGCGCTCTGGCGCTCGGTACCGCACTGGTTTTTCGTGTTGAGTCCCGGCGGTGCCATGGATGTTTCGGAATCCACTTTAGAGTGGTTCGGAATCCCACTTTAAACCAGTGAGTACCGATCTAATAGGAGCGTTGCGGGGGCACGTTTACTCCGCGTCCGTGGCTTATCTTCAAGTTACGCGTCCCCTGGGTAATGCAAAGTGAGTAACGTTTGTGCAGTGCTTGCCTTAAGGCATCCAAGCTGTCTACGTGTTCGCTAGCTGCATTAGAAAAGAAAAAAAAATTATTTTTGTAATCTAGAGTAAATTTCTATTTTGGAAGCCAATTTCATCAAATAATTTATTTGTTTTGCTCTATTTTGTTTGTTTGGACGAATTCTAATCAAAAGTAATAGCAATACATGGAGTTTGCATATCATGCATATTGGACTATAGATGCAACAACGAATGACTGCTGAAATTTGATTTAAAATAGTCGGGAATAAATTAATATTGGAAAATGATTTTGTATTATTCTATTTCATAAAATCTATTTTAGGGCAACCTGATGGCCAATTGTCTAGTGTTCTGGCATTAGTACCACATGCTTCAAGGTTTTAAATCTTGGCGGTGGCATATATGCTGTGAGTGATTCGCTAAACTAGGGAGGGGCAAACTATGGTCCGCAGGCCAACTCTGGCCCTCGGAAGGTTCTATCCGGCCTGCGGATAGAATTTTAATTTGCCGGTCTGAGGCAAATTAAAAGATATATATTTATATTTTATATATCCATTTATTCTACTTTGATTAAATATTATTTTTCTTCCTTTTCTTTCAAAGGACTGATTATCTTTTACTTTCTCTATTTTTTGTTCTACAGAACATAAATCGACGGAAATAACAAGCACAGACAGCTTTCAATTGGTAAACTGTTAAAAGCTGAAGTTCTTGGTTAGTTATAGCTGGAGATTGGCGCCAACAAGAGTTATGTTTTCTCTGGGAGCAGACATATGGGAATCAATATAGGTGAATTAGACCTCACATGTGGCAGACTGCGCATTTTTAGCTCCAGCCAGCGGCTTTTTTCTCTTGGCGCGAGTTATAATATTATTGATTGCGTATGGAAAAATTGCGGACATATAACATAATTGTTAATAGTGATGAAATTATTAAAAGTATAGCGTAGCTAGGTTGTTATTGTTTGGGATATTTATACAATATTTCAACCCCAAAATGGCTATTAAAAATGAAATCGCAATTTAATTCACCTCATTAACATATTCAAATTGTATATAGTTTTTAAAATTTTAGAAAATTTATCTTGGCTAGCCAAACTTTTTTTCTTTCGATTTTTGGCCGCGACCGAAAAAGTTTGCGCATCTCTGCGTTGAACTGTAGGCCTAAAGTGTGCAAAAAAGACCACAGTGCGACAAACCAAACCAAATCCTACTTTAGGATCACAATATCGCAAGAACTAAAAGAAATGGCCGTTGCCTTAATAGACGAATTCAATCAAAACTGTTATCATTACATATATTTCGTATTTCGTGGTATAGTGGTTGTCGAGGAGATTATGTATGGCAGCAGAAATTTGGTTGAAAATAGTCAAAAATAAATTAGTAATGAAAATTTATCTTGTAGTATAAGAGTAAAATTCTATTTTATTATCCAATTTCATCAAATGAATAGCATAGAACAAAACAAATAAGTTGTCTGGACGAATTCCAATCAAACTAATAATATTACGTAAAGTTCGTATCGCCTGGTATAATGACTGTAGAAATTTATAGATTAAAATAAAATATAATATTGATAATAAAATGAAATAAAATTAAAAAATAAAATTAAATATTAAAATAGATTACATAAATTAAATTTAAATATTTGGGAATAAATTCTTCTTTTTTTTCTTCAATTCCTCCTATTCTCACACTCTCCCTATATATCTTGTTCAAATTTTCAATCGTTCATAAAATACTTTTTGTTCATCCACTCAAGTTCAAATAAATTTTTTTTTTGAACTTGCAGTGGATGACACTGAATGTTAATACAGTTTTTTCAAATATTAATTCATTCAATAAATTTAATTCATTAATTTTAGTTTTTTTTTTAGATTTAAGTTTCATATATCTACCAATAGATGGCACCAGATAAACTTAAAAAATGAATGAAAATTATTTACAAAGGACTTTCTGCAATAGAGTGAAAAAAAGTAGGACTTTAAATTTTTTTTTTATATTACTTGTTCTTCATTGGCATAACAGCCTCATGGTTGGGCCGAGGCCATTTGCCTACTGGCAGATTTCTAGACAGATGTTATCTTTTTTATTGTTGAATTATTCTATTTTGTAAAATCCTACTTTATGATCTTAATTTCGTCAACTAAAAAATGGCGGCAAAAATAGATATTGTTTGGACGAATTCCAGTGAAAACTAACAGCATTACATGGAGTTCGTATCTCGTAGTACAGTGGATTATCTATGCAATTAGAAATGGCTGCAGAAATTTGGTTTAAAATAGTTAGGAATAAATTAGTATTGGAAATTTATTTTTGCATTATCCTATTTTGTTAATCGTCAATAAAAAAAAATGGCGGCATACAAGCAACTTGTTTGGACGAATTCAAAACTAATATCATTCCATGGAATTCTTATCTCATGATATAGTCGATTATCAATGTGGCTAAAAATGACTGCAGATATTTGGCTTAAAATAGTCGGGAATAAATTATTATTGAAAAATTATTTTGTATTATCCTATTTTGTAAATGGTCAATTAAAAAAAAAAATGGCGGCGTACAAGCAACTTGTTTGGACGAATTCAAAACTAATATCATTCCATGGAATTAAATTTCCAATACTAATTTATTCCAGACTATTTTAAACAAAATTTCTGCAGCCATTCTTAGCCACATTGTTAATCCACCATATATCCTGAGATATATTTTGAATCATTCTATTTTTGTAAAATCCTCCATTAAGATCTTAATCTTAACTAAAAAAAATGGCGCCAATAAGCAACTTTTGGAAGGATTCCAAACAAAACTAATATTACTACATGGAGTTCATATCTCGTGGTATAAGAATGGGATCAAGAATGACTGTAGAATAAATATAGCTAAAAAAGGCTACAGAAATTTTACTTAAAATAGTCGGGAATAAATTAATATTAGTTAAGTAGTCGCTTCTAACCTTGCTCTTTAGGCTCTGTTAATTATTAAAGGAACAGACGTTTGATATTAATCTGATTTTAAATTATAGAAAAATAATTTCACTTAAATGTTCAATCTTGCATGAATTTCATGATAACTTAAATAATTATTTTTATTTTTAGAATCAAGTTTTTATTAAAACTATTATTTCCTCTGAAAGCTTAATAATAATAATAGCAAGTGAATATTTAAACAGAAATTATTAGAAAATCCTGCTGTAAGTTATGCTGTAATACAAGATTGCGATGGCTTCTATAAAAAACAATGCTTCATTGTCATTTGTTTTGACACATCTTTCAATTTTTTAAAAATTTCATCAAGTGTTTTATTTCAGTTGAATATCAACCTATTGTAAAAGTAAGATAAAAAAAAAAGAGTTTCAAGCAAATATCGAGTTGCGATTGTCCAGTTCTTGAGCTGCCATATAGCCAAATGGTACTGCAGTACCATTGTGGCTTTTGTCCTGGCGGGGGCATGGATGTTTGTTAGTGGTTTGGAATTCACGTTAAACTGTAGATCCCTGTCTAATTAGCCTAAAGTGTCCAAAAGATGACCTTAGAGCGACAAGCCAAACCAAATCAGTTCTCGATACATGATCAGAAAACGAAAAGTTGTAGAAGGTTGCAATCACATAACCTTCAAAACAATTTAAGTTTTACAGAATGATGATATCAAGCATTTGGTAAACGGGTTCCCAACATAATTGTCAAAGTGAATCTTATGCAAATATTGATTTTTTTTTTGAACAAACAAAATTGTGATAGTAAATGCAAACACTATAGATGATTAAATCTTGAAAAACTTAGACATATACCCTTGCAGCAGAAAAGGCACCTTAAGATCAGCAGCTCATTTCAATGAAGTTCTCAAATCTACATTATTCCGAATTTTGCAAAAAAGGAAAATCTTTTAAAACGGAAATCCATATTCATTTTAAGCTCACGCATATAAAGAAAGCAAAGCTTTACAGCCAAGGGTTCATCCTAAAAGTTTAAAATGCAGTAACGAAATTATTGAAAAATTCTGCCTTTTGCTGACCATCTGAAACACTTAAAATAAAAATTAAGATTAATATTTTCTATTCAAATTAAATTTAGTTTTTGGATAATAAATATTTGCGTCCTATATTTATTTTCTGTTGCCACTATTATTATAGGTTTGATTTGTCGCTCTACGGTCATCTTGTGCACACTTTTTAGTCTAAACAGACCAGGACCTACAGTTTAAAGGGGATTCGAACCACTACAAACATCCATGGCACCGCCGGGACTCGAACCCGAAACCTGTGGTACCCAGCGCAAGAGCGTTAGCCACTCGCCCATTCAGGCCCCTTATTTACTATGGGACAAATTAAATGCATCAATTGCTACTTATATTATTGGACAAATTAAATGCATCAATTATTATTATTATGGGATAAATTAAACGCATGAATTGCTACTATTATTATGGGACCCCCTAAAAGTTTTTCCAGAGGGCAATGTCTTTCACTGACCCGTGGATGAGCTTTTTGTGACATACATAAATGAAACACAACGTCCACAGATCCCCAAGAACAACAAAGTTGTGCGCAACGATGGTACAAGAGAACTGAGGTTTGAATCCTCTAGGGCATTGTTATAGTCATTGCTTTCAGAAATGCGGAGACTCGATATCGATTGTGGTATACAAAGCATTGCACATCGATACTCAGATGGTTGGACGAGAGTTTTCAGAGTTTTCTCCCATATGACACGTAAATGCTGGGCAATTACTCTTGAAAGTACTCCCCTTATTACAACGGCGGTGGGCTGTTTGTGGGATACATAAGTGGTATGAGAAACCCACAGATGTTACATAAAAAATTAGCGTGTTGCAGGACAGAGGTTCGAATCCACTTATTGCATCCGTTGGTTTAGGTTTAGTTTGTCGCTCTACGGTTATTTTGTGGGTACGTTAGACTAATTTGCATCCGTTGGAGTCACTGCTTTCAGAAACATGGAGATTCAGAAAGTATTGCGTCAATATATGCCTCACATTGACATATCAACAGTTAGGCTGCATGGTTAGAGTTTTCCTGGTTTTCTTACATGCAACACGGAAATATCCTCTAAAATTTTCCTCTAAAAAACCTCCTCGCAATAGCTTTAGGCATAGAATATAGTTAGATATTACGAAATCAACTTTTATTTGTCTTAGACACATTTTTTTACGCTAATATCCATGTTGTCTAGATTTCAATGCAGAATACGTTTATTTATCAGTTTTTACATGGAAGTGACTTTGTGTTTTTGTGAGCATTTAAATCTCTTTTTATCTAATATGTCATAAATTAAATATTTCAGTTTTATATTGGTTTATTTGAAGAAAAATTTCGAATAAAAATGACATATCAGCAGTTAGGCTGCCTGGTTAGAGCTTTCCTGGTTTTCTTACATGCAACACGGAAATATCCTCTAAAATTTCCTCTAAAAGACCTCCTCGAAGACAATGTCTTTCCCTCATCGTCCATGGATGATTTATAAGCGACTTACGACACTAAAACACTACTCACCATTATCCAATGACACTAAGGGAAATTGACTATTTTATGCCGCTAAAAGCTGCCTATAAAATGTTAATAATACGAATTTCGTTTAAATTGATTAATTTATTTAAACAAGCAATTCCAAAACAAGAAAGCAATATGTTAAAAATAAATCATCAGCTTTAGTACGTTGTTATGGAACGAATTTGACAAGTTTTATTTTTATTTCAATTCCTTCTATTAGCTCAGACTCTCCTATATATATCTTGTTCAAATTTTCAATCGTTCATAAAATACTTTTTATTCATCCACTCAAGTTCAAATATATTTTTTTCTGAACTTGTAGTGGATGACACTGGATGTTAATACAGTTTTTTCAAATATTAATTAATTCATTAAATTTAATTAATTAAGTTTAGTTTTTTTTTTAGGTTTAAGTTGCATATATCTACCAATAGATGGCGCCAGAGAAACTTAAAAAAGAATGAAAATTATTTATAAAGGATTTTCTGCAATATAGTGAAAAAAAAAGTAGGATACTTGTAAAAGTAGGATTATATTACTTGTTTTAACAAACAATTTCAAAACAAGAAAGCAATATATTCAAAAATAAATCGTCAGACGTTAGTATGTTGCTATGGTAACGAATTTGACAATTTTTATTTTTATTTATCTTCATTGTTCAAAGCAGACGTGCTGATGCTTATTAAATTATTTGCAAAAGAATTTGATAATTAAATTTTTTCATTATCCTTGTATTATTATCAGTTATCATCATCATCATCACATACCATGAATCATATATTGTATTGTTTTTAATGTATTATACGCATAACTATTGTGTTTGTTAGTCAAAATAGCCTTTTAGGCGTAGAATATATTTGTTTATTACGAAATCAAGCCTTAGACGCCTTTCTTTAAAGCTAAGATCCATGTTGTTTAGATTTGTCTAGATTTTAATGCAGAATACGTTTATTTATCAATTTCAACAGGGAAGTATCTTTTATAGTATTTAAATCTTTTTTTTATCTGCCATAAATTAAATACTTAAATTTTATATAGGTTTATTTGAAGAAAAAGTTCGAATAAAATTAAACCTGCAAGGGGTTTATTTAATAATTAAAATTAATAACACATGCTTTTTTTAATTATAAATTAGTAGATGGCTGGTTACAGAAAGTAAAATACTTTTAATTTTGGTAAATTTTATTAAGAAAAAATTTCTCCAGAATTAAAGGTTTGAGATTTTAAATAATTTGCCTCTTATAACGTAAATTAGCTAAATAAAACAAACATTTTTATTCAAATTCACTTTTAATCTGTGAATATTTATTTTTAAGAATATAATAGTGTTAGTTTGAAAAAGACATAGAAAAATTAATGCTGTAAATTTTTCAAAATTATTTTTTAAGAAAAATTTAACAGATGGCTCCAATCAGTGTTTAAGCCTGGCGCCATCTGCCGGCATAAAAATCTGATAGCAATAGAAAAATTTATTTAATTAAAATAATTAGTAAATTTATAATAATAAAATAATTATATAAATTTAAATAATTGTTATAATAAAATTAATAATTCAAAATGGAAAAAAAAAATCTAACTTCTAAGTTTTCTGGTTTTTTAAGTTACATAATAAACATACGTATATATATATATATATATACAGTGAAACCTCTTTAAGTCGAACCTTGATAAGTCGAAAACTTCCAAAACTCGAAAAATTTTTTGTTCCCTTCCCTTCAAGCCCCAAACCTCCATTACTCGAAATTTCAACCCTCTATATGTCGAAATAATGTCAATCCCCGCAAGCCATTTGGTTTATATTTTCCCTCTATAACTCGAAAAAAAAAAATTTGACCTCTGTATCTCGAACATTAGCAATGTTTGATTTTACAACCTTTTACAACTCGATCATTTGAAACTAATTACCTCTATAGCTCGAAAAAAAAAATAAGTTATCTGACTTTAAGGATTTGCCGACAATACACGTCATTGTTTTTCTTAGAAAACAATGTATTAGTATACAGTAAATAGAATAACCAATTCTATGAAATATTATTATAATTCTTATTATTGCTATTGATTTCATTTGAACTCTAGAGAAGCAAATCTTTTGTTGTCGATTGCAAAAATATCAGAAGTAGTTTGGTTTTACTGTAATACACACCTATTTTAAGAACAGTATACGAATAATATTGTTAAAAAGGAATGCTGTGAAACGTAAACTGAAAACTTTGACTCTCTCTAAAAAGTTTGAAATGCTTGAAGCTGTGAAGTGTTGTCAAAAGAAGAAAGACGTCGCTGAACAATTTGGCCTACCAATGAGTACTCTGTCGGCAACAATAATAAAAATGAAACGGACATCATGAACAAAAATTGAAAACGGTCAAAGTTCCTCCTGTAACAGAATTCCTCCTGCAACAGTTCCTCCTGAATTGCATAATTTCTCAGCTTGGAGTGCTTACTTAAATGGTCCAAGATGGAATTATTTGGATTTTTTATTGTAGTACATAATATAACTTATAAGTTGCAAATAAACATGTTTATTACCACTATAACTTGAATTTTTATTTATTTCATCTAACTGAAAATAAGTTAGAAAGAATCTAAACCTCTACAAGTCGAATATTTCCTTACAAAATCTTCATAAGTCGAAAACTCTATAACTCGAATATTTGGCGTCTCCCTTGAAGTTCGACTTAAAGAGGTTCTACCGTATATAGATAGATAGATAAATAGATAGATAAACAGATACATAAAAAGAAAGTTAAAAACAAAGGTCAAAGTGTTGAGTGATTTTTAGTTAAATTCAAACTTTTTTTCTCGTAGAAAAGATTGATTAGCTTAAATTTATGTTATTATAGTATTTTATTCGTGTATCAACCATATTTCCTGTGACAGTTATGTCCATTGGGTAAAAAACAACTTAAAAGTGAAACTGAACTATTCAACCAACTGAAATTCGTTTCAGTAAAGTTTTCGGTTTCTATTGTTTGTTTTTAATTCTTAAAAGATTACATAAATACAGATTCAAATGAATACGATTCTTTATTTGCAAGATGACTCATTAAACGAGCAGGTGAAATAAAGGAAATAGTTTTCTCCTTGTGATGAAAACAGTATTGCTGAATAATAAACAGTAATGCTTTTTTATTTATTTTTGTTTAAACTGCTACGACAAAAATGAATTTTTGTTTGTTTATTATAATAGGATAAAAATAAAATCAATAGCTCTGGCAAAAAATATATCGCTAAAAAAACCTCCCCTTCCTACAATATTATTGTTATAAAATAATTAATTAAATTAAATTAATAATATTTAAACACAAATTAGTAAGAATCTTTATTCGCAAGATGACTAACAAAATGAGCAGGTGAAATAAAAGGAAATAATTATCTCCTGTGATGAAAACAATATTACTTGATAACAATAATGATGTTTTATTTATTCAATTCCTTCTATTAGCTCACACTCTCCCTATATATATCTTGTTCAAATTTTCAATCGTTAACAAAATACTTTTTATTCATCCACTCAAGTTCAAATACATTTTTAAAACTTGTAGTGGAGGACACTTGATGTTAATGCAGTTTTTCAAATATTAATTCATTACTTAAATTTAATTAATTTTTTTTAAAGTTTTTTTTTTAGATTTAAGTTGCATATATCTACCAATAGAGGGCGCCAGATGTAAGAGGAAAATTTCAACTTTATTTGTAAAGGAATTTTCTGCAATATAGTGAAAAAGTAGGAATTGACTTAAAATTTTTTTTTTTTTTTATGATACTTGTTTCGTTTAAAATTTAATGTCAAAAATGAATTTTTTTGGTATTTTAAAATAAGATGAAAATAAAATCAAAGATCTGTCAAACATATAAAAATAAAACAAAACCCCATTCTTACAATATTATGGTTATAAAATAATTAAAAATAAGGATATATCAACAGAATATGGTTCTAAACCTATCTGTAAAATTCAAAACAATTTTCAATTTATCCCTAGCAAAAATATATCGCAATTGAAAATCTTGCATTTCTGTTTTCAAGAAAATTTATTGCATTTAAGTAATTATTTTTAAACCAAAAAGTTAAAATGCAGTTTGTGTAATAGAATACGTTTTGAATACTTTAAAACATTTCGTAATTTTAAAATATATATTTAAAAGAGACACTTAAATACGTGTTATATTCAAATAGAAAAGTAAATGTCTATGAATAACAATGTAATTGATTTAAAACACTATATGAATTAAATATAAAACACAAATTTATTTCTGTAATGTTTAAATAATTTAATATGTAATTTATGTTATGTTTTAATATTAATAAGATATGTATAAATTGTATATATATATACTATACTTTATTTTTTTAATTAAATGTTTCGCAATTCGTGAAATTCGTAAATAATTATACATTAAATTTTATAAATTAGAAATTTAAACTTTATTTGCATAAGCGAATTAGAGATCACAAGGAATAATAAATTATTTTCCTAAATGTTTAAATAGATCGAAATTAAATTGAAATAAAATTTTGTAATGACTTTAATAAATTTAAATTAATAATTTTTGCTTAAGTATAATTTAATATCCTGATTTTGATATTTTATTACAAAAATACGCATTTAAGTAAAAAAATTAAAGATTATTTAAAAATGCATGGCTATTTGAGCTATTAAATTACTTTTAAGGAATAAAAATATATTTTAAAATTATTTTTTCGTGAAAATTAAATTGTGATAAATATATATTACCTCATTAATTAAAGAGGAACAATTTCCCTCTGTGTTAAAAATTATTTCACCTTAAATTAACATTCGCTTTGTTGTGAATTATTTAAAATAATTACATTTGTATGTAATTAACTTTAATAATTAACTGTAAAGAACAGCGAGAACAACATCCAGTATTAATTATTAAATTATCTCTTTACAAACTGGGGTGTTAACAATTAATTATTTACACCTAATTACGAAAGTCTGTAAATTTTCTCATGCGTTACAGTTTTTTTAGCAAAAAAGTGAGAGATTATTGAAATAAGTAATCACTTTTTATTCTTTGACCTTTTAATTTAAGCACTTGTTAGGAGAATATTCAAGGGGCTATTACATTTATTTTATTTCTTTCCCGATAATGTCAAATAAATGTACTTATGAGATTGATAGCTTTTTTGTTGTCATGGCAACAGGGATTCAGTTCTTGACACGAAAACATATATTTTTTTTTTTGACGTGAATTTTCTTCGTAGAAAATGATGCATAGAGATTTTATATTTGTTTTCCTATTTTTAGCTTAACTGAGCGTAGCATTGATGTAGCTTTTACGTGTTTGAGATATTTATAAATTAGCTTTTAATGGTTCAAAGTTTTTATGGTATAATTAAATGTTAAATTAAAATTGGATTTAACAAAACTAATTTGATTGCGATACTGTATTATTTTACTTTGAAAAAAAAATGAAGTACGAAATTTATTTTATAACATAAGGATTATAAGTTAATTGAAATTATTTAATGGTACGTTAACAATTTTAATTTATTTTACTTAATAATATTTTAATAATATTCAATTTAATTGATTTATTAGTTTAATTTATTCAATATAATATTTTAATAATATTTAATTTAATTAATTTACTAATTTAATTTTAATTTACATAATAATATTTACTTTTAATTGATTTATCAATTTAATTTATTTTGTACAATAATATTTAATTTTATTTTATTTAATAATATTTAATTTAATTAATTTAATAATTTATGTTTATTTAATATAATTAATTTTTGTAATATTTAATTTTAATTTAATTTTTTAGTATGCCTATTTGTTTAC
Source organism: Caerostris extrusa (assembly GCA_021605095.1). NCBI lineage: Eukaryota > Metazoa > Arthropoda > Arachnida > Araneae > Araneidae > Caerostris > Caerostris extrusa. The sequence goes on along the minus strand of BPLR01011165.1, from coordinate 6,495 downwards.
ATACTACTGGGAAAAAAATTTTAATTTCTTGTAAATACACAGGGTTTCATTTTACCACAATAAATTAACTATTTCTATTTAATTTTGGAAAATTATGCTAATAAAATTAATTTGGAATGTAGCAGTTGGATCTAATACGACGTTACGTAAAATTAGTAAAATAAAACCTTGAATATGGGTATCTAAAAGTAAATGCAAAATTTAAAACCAATTTTAAATAACACTCGCTGCAGCCTGATGGCCAATTGATTAGCTGTCTTGCTTTTGGTTGGTTTCAGGTTCGAATCCTTGCGGTGGCATGGATGCTTTTTTAATGGTTCGGAATCCCACGTTAAACTGTAAGCCGCGTTCTAATTAGCCTAAAGTGTGCAAAAAAAATGACAGTAGATCGACAAACCAAACTAATATTCGTGAAAACGATACTAAGTTCTACTGAAAATACTGAGGTCATAAATATTTACAAATAATGGACTGTAAGTTAAATCGATCTTTTCTACGTGTAATGTTTTCATGAAGTCGTAAGTGATTTATTATATCATATCCTATTTTGGGATAAATAAATATAGCTTTTTTTATTATTAGGCCTAACTTAAGCTCCTCCCATTGCTTTTAACAACCAATCGTGTCACGCCAAAAAACCTTCGTCTGTTAGCCAATGCATGCAAAGAATCAAGTTAAATTTAATTAAGCATTAAAAAATATATATGAAATAAATCATTATGTATTAATATAATGTAGAATTTTAGCATTTAGAGAGCAATAAAAATGCTTTTATTTTAAAAAAATTCAAATTAAAAAAATAAAAAATGAATTAATTATAAATAAAAATAATTAATTAAATGATTAATAAAAATTTTAAAAATAAAGCATTAAAAATAAATTAATTATTAATAAAAATTTTTTTTTTAAAAAATGCATTTAACTGGGGTGTAGAATATTTTACAAATCAAAATCGTTTAGAAAAGAAATACTTTTTATGTATTTTTCAAAATATTGGAATTATTTTCCATATCCAAAAATTTGGAAAACTAATAATTTCGAATAGATGCATTTGATAAAAAAAAATTAAAAATTCGCAAATATATTTTTACAAATATTCCAATCTTAAAATGTTTCTCATTTAAAAAAATACGAGGGGAAAAAAAAAAAAAAACAACAAAAAACCGTTTTCATTTAAAAACATGAGATAAAAAAAAACGTTTTCATTTAAAATATGAGATAAAAAAAACCTTTTCCTTTTAAAAATAGGTAATAAAAATTTTTCATTTAAAAATATGAGATAAAAAAGGCTTTCCTTTAAAAATATGAGATAAAAAAAAAGTATTAAAAGATTCAAATATATATGTATAAAGTTCATTTATAACCTGTATTTTAGATTGCCCAGATTATTGCTGACAATATATTATTATTATATTCGAATTTTTAATGCAGCTGACAAACACTTAGTCAATTGTCTTCGATGCCTTAAGACAAAAGGCTGTACCGACGTTACTCACTTGGCACTCCCTACCCAGAGGTGCGCTGTAGCTTAATGAAGCTACGGACGCGGAGTAACTATACCTCTGCAACGCTCTACGATCATGTTAGACGGGACCTACGGTTTAAAGAGGGATTCCGATCCCCTACTAACATCCATTTGCACTGCCGGGTCTCGTACCCGAGAAAACCTGTGGTACCGAGCAGCAGAGCGTTAGATACTCTCGGCCATTCATGCTCTTCATTTAAAAAATATGAGATAAAAAGAAAAACGTAAAGTATGAGATAAAAAGCATTAAAAGATTCAAATTAAAGATTCGAATATAAGCATTAAAAGATTCAAATATACATGAAAAAAATTTATTATAAATTGCATTTAGCTGGATGTATAATAATATATTATCAAAATATTTTAGAAAATAAAAAAACTTCTTTCCCAAAAATATTGGAATTATTTTTCATATCCAGAAATTCACAGTAACTACTAATTTCGGATAGATTACAGTTGATCAAAACTTTGATAAGAAAACAAACAAACTTACAGCAATATATTCTACCAAATATTCTAATTTTAAAACGTCTTTCATTTCAAAATATGAAATAAAAAAAACAACCTCAACATTAATGAGTTTTTCAGTACATTTATTATGGAATAAAAAAAAAAAAAAAAGTGAAGAACTATTAAAAAAGCAAATTTCCAGTTTGTACGAAATTTTTTAAATTTTTTCTTGTGATAACTTTTCACTTCTACAATTTATCAAAGTTCACCAGTGCTGAATATCTTTGATTAAAAGTATAAGTACCTTTTTAACGTAAAAATCGTTTTATTCATAGATGTCAACTTGCATTTAAAAATACAAAAAAAAAAAAAAAAAAAAAAAAAAAAATCTTTTTTTAAATTTTCAAGTACTTCCCCCTTTTCTTCACTTCATTTTTAACAGGCAATTTACGCTAGATGATGGCACTTTTATTCTGTGGAATGTATTTTTTTTTCTATCACCCAAAATGAGGGGTTCAGAAAAAAAAAAAATCTGTTGAAAATGAATTGAAGAGTTAAAGAGTGAAAGAGAGAGAAAGAGAGAGAGAGAGAGAGAGAGATAATAATAATAAAAAAAATGAAGTTTTTTAAGAAAGAACTAAAAATATGGCATCGAACTTTTTATTCTGATTTTTTCCTCGCGCTTCCTTTCCATTTTGTGTGCCATTTTTTTTTTACTATTCCATTTTTATCATTTTTATTTTTCGCCAAACGATAGTGACGTCACACGGGCATTGTTTAATAGTGGCGCGCTGGTGTAGCGATACCGGTGGATGCGAAGGCGAAATCGGCAAGTTTAACCCCAGTCTTGTTTGGGTTTTTAACCGGTACTAGTGTGTGTTTCTCTCCTACTGCTCTGAGAGATAAACGTGCATCTCGACTTCGAAGTGCAAAACACACTAAAAAAAAAAAATCGTGCACTAATTTTCTGTACTTTGTGATACTGAACTGACTGCACTGGATATAATGGCCCGCTAAAGTGTAAGTCTAAATATTTTTCAAACCAAACCAGACCTTTTTTTTAAAAAGAAAAGAAATAATGGTTTTTAATCGCCGGTTTGATTTGGTGTGGATCAGCTGTTTAAACTGGTCGTTTATCCAGGCCAACACAGCAAACAGCTGCGAGCCAAAAAGCAAATAACATTAGCGGAGCTGAATCAATGCATTTAAAAGGGAAAACAGATTGTTGTTGATATGGCTTTTTGCAGTTAGCTTTTATGTGAGTTGTGTTTATGCAGGTGGTTGAATAATAGATTTTGAAAGTCTTTTTTTGAAAAAGGAAAACAAATAGGAAACGATAAAAGTTGCCTTAATTGATTGTTAATCGTTATTTAAAAGAGCTTTTAGAATCGATGTTCTGTAGAAATTCTATATTTTTATTTTTCAAAATTTCTTTTACCGTGTAATTTAAAAATGGAAACGATTTAGTCTATCAGAAATGATCAACACAGAAACTACACAAAATCTTATTGGGAGATTTTTATCTACTTATTTTATTGATTTTTTTTAAATTTGAAATATTTAAAAATAATAAAGAATAGATTGATATTTAAATACATATCTACCGCTCTTATTTAAATTTTTCTGAAATGTTTTTATATTTCAATTATTTAAATTATTGACTCATTCCATGAATTAAAAAATGGAAGTTGAAGCTCATTATACACAAAATCTTTTGCTTTTTTGTCATCTGTTGATATAATGGTTAACATATTATTAATTAATTTTTGGCTTAAAAATTATTATATTATTTTTTATTCTTCAACTATGAACCACTTTATTGAACATTTTTGTGATTTAAAGTAGGAAAACGATTTTTAATCTGATCAGAACTGATCAAGAGAGAAAACGACATAAAAATCTTAAATTTATGAGATTTTTTATCTACTACTTTACTACTACTTTATTATTTTTTTAAATTTCCTTGAAATATTTCAAAAAAAAATACAAGGAAATCAGATTAATATTTAACATATTAATTGATACTGAATAATATTTAACATATTTGAATAGGAATAGGATTTGATTAATATTTAACATATTCGATTATTTAATTTCAGTTTTCTGAAAAGTTTTTTTATATCGATTATTAAAATTTTTGACCTACTCAGAAGTAAAAAACACAAAAGCGTGCACTTTACGTTTTTTTGCATTTTGTTATCGTTGATGTAATAGCTAATATATTATTATTAAACTTTTTGTATAAAATCTATCATTTGGTTTTTTAATCTATTAAAATAAAGTATAAAACTAGTACTAGTTATAAAAGAAAGTTTCTTCTTCAAATATGTGCCAATTCTTTGAACATTTCTGTTGTAGATTAACTATGCAAGTTATGTAAATTTATGTGAATTATGTGTTTTCGTTAATTTACTTAATTAAGTATTTTGTTAATTTTATATGAAAATTTAAGCTAAAGATAGTGATAGATTAATATGAGAAAATATAAGAAAGGAATGGTTTAAAAATATTATATATTTTTTTTTAAATCGTTTTCTTAAAAAATGTGTTGACCACAAATTTAATCTATTACACGTTCAGATAAAAGAATTTTCTTTCGTCAAATATGTGTCAATTGATTGAACATTTCTGCTGTAGATTAACTATATGTAAATTTATTTGAATTATGTTTTTTGTTAATTAATAATTACATTTTTGTTTTTCATTAATTATAGATGAAAATTTTAAACTAAAGATAATGATGGATTAATATGAGAAAAATATAAGAAAGGAATGATTAAAAAAATATTATATAAGACCACGCTTTTTCTTAAAAAATTTTTTTTTTTCTTTGAAATTTTGCTGACAAAAATAAATTTAATCTATTTTATTTTTTAAAGATATATTTTATCTCATTTCAAATCATTTCATTAAAATTTGAATACACTTTTAATAAATAAATTTAAATTTAAAAGGAATACAAAAATAAATTAAAGGCAAATTTTACTTTTTTTTAATTGAATTGCTTGAAAATTACATCATTTTATGTTTTCAAAAGAAGTTCGTGAAATAATATTTAAATTTATTTTATCTCTTTGTATTAAAAAAAGCTAGCTCGGTTAAATATAGTAAAATTAGAAAAATATTAATATCGTATAAAAATAGGGATATAATTTCAGTTAAATATAAAATCATATATGGTATATAATGTAAGATCAGTAATTTAATAGTCGTGAAACTGTTGTTCTAATAAATTTTTTACTCTTATAAAAGACAAATATAGCACTTTTACAAAAAGCTTTCATGAATTTCTGTTATATTTTTTTCAAGAATAAAAAAAAAAGGCATTCATCGCTTATTTTTACAATTTTAATATATTTTTTTTAATATCCATGCATTATAAAATGCAAATCTACTGTCCAACATAACTTCCTTAATAAAAACAAACATTTTCATGTTTTGAAGACCGCAATTAATAGCGCACGTGCTTTGCAGTAAAAACAAAAGATCAACAAATTCCGAAAATGTATAAATATGAAAGATAAAAATTGTGCTATCAGTAAAAAGTAGTAAAATTACTGATTTGTAGGAAAGAATAAATTGATAATTCCACAAGAACTTTGCTTTTACTTTTGATTTTTTATATTATTGAAGTTGATAAAATATCAGTAATAGTGTAAGTATATTTTCTCAAATCAGATAGCGTTTAGTTTTAGGGCGTTAATTAACAAATCAATTATTATGAGAAATTTTTAAATTTCTTTTTGGGAATTTATATTAAATAAATTTAGTGCCTTTTTTGAATAATTATACTTTTTTTCCGTATTATTTCATTAACAAAGCAATATCTTAAATAAAAAATTTAAACCAAAATATTATCTTATAAACTATCTTTTTGAATTAATACGTAGTTTATAAATAATTAATCATTGTAGAACTTTTTGTTATTAGATAACGATTTAATAATCTGAGCATCGAGATATTCTCTTTCACAGATTTTATTATATGAATTTTTTTAGATGGTACTTGTTATTTCAATATCTTCGTAATTTTTATTTATAAAGAAATATATTTCTTTCGGAATAACTAATAAATTAAATCCAGTTTTTATAACTATTGATAGTAAAAATAGGAAGTACTATAGATCGTATTATATCTTTTCGCAATTGCTACAATTTATTCCATGTTCACTTTTTTAATATAAAATCAATTAAAACTAAATAATAAAAAAGGAAAAAGAAACTAAAAAGATTAATAAATAAAACCAATCTTTAAAAAACAACTGTATGTTCAGAAAGATGCACAGTAACTAGATCTCAGACAAGCGTCTTCTAGGACTCCTAGTCGTAGATCTAGAAAATCTTCTATCCTCATACTTCTATCTAGACAAAACCTCTTGTTATTCTTCTCGTATATTAATCTTAATTATTAAAAGTAGGTGGTTGCAATTTATACATAAATTTCACCTTTTGTGACTCTGGACTATCTTAAAAATTAATTTTTAATAAAAACATATTATTATTAACATATACGCGAAACAA
>BPLR01011164.1:0-131974 GCA_021605095.1 Caerostris extrusa | reverse complement strand
TGCTTTCGTAATCCGTACATTAAAAATCTTTACGCAGAAATCAGATGTGTATGTGTTTCACACAGTTTGAAAAGTTAAGCATCTATAATTTTATTTGAATAAAACAGGGTGAGGACAAAAACGGGAAATTTTATTGATTTGGAAAAGTCATAAAAATAGCTAAATATCAGATGAAATTGCCAACGAGAGCATTTAGCGCCAAGCATGTTAGCGATCAGCGATTTTGTAGACAAACATGCTTGGCGACTTGGATCATTACTCATTTTAAGGCAACCTTATATCCTGTTTTTTTTTTATGACAAGCTGTCCAGTTTATGATCTCATATTTAAACGTGCATTTCACTAGTGTGTGCCTTTTAATTGTAATCAGCTTGTATTCGTAATTGTAAGTGATTTGCTTCAGTCGATTTAGAAAATGAAGGATTTTAATATATTAGTTATTTTATCATTATTAATTATTGTGTATTAAACTTAAATTCATTCCTTAAACCTAATTTCACAATCCTTTAACATCTGCATTGATTGCTATTTATTACTTATATATTTATTGTATTTTATAAATGAAAATTAATCTAATGAATTATTATTTATAGATATTTTTAGTGCATTAAGACTAAATTACTTGATCAAGTATCCTTTAGCATATGCTTCAATACATACTTTAATTTGTTATTTATGTGTTCAATTGCCAATTCTGCTGTTCAATTGACTTCCATTAAATGTACACGTAGAGGGAAAAAAAAAACACAATGACACGGTGTCGTCTTTCAAAAACATATTTAGGCGGAATTGTAATTCTCCATTTCGTGACGTTTTACTACTTCTTTTCGCGAGTTTCTTAAAAAAGAAGACTGCAATTGTTAAAATAAATCCATTTTTAAAAAGTTTTCGTTTAAATGAAATGTTCATCTGTAGTAATCTTGCAATAATTCGAGAATTTACTGTAGTATACTGCTTTAAAAATATTTTTTTAGGATATTCATCCTGTCATTTTAAAATTAGATTTCATAAAAATAATTTTTTCAATTTAAATAAGTAATAACCTTTAACGTATATTGTGCACATGCAGTGGTTCTGAGTAGGGAGGAAACCAATATAATGAGTAATCTGTAAAATTTTATCAACTTACGCAATAAAGAAATAAACGAACAGACATTTGAGGGCCTTTATTCAAATTATTTTTATAAATAAGTGATCACAAACAATCATTCAGCAAAAACACAATCTGTGGGTTACAAATTAGAAAATATCTTCTAAAAAGTATCGCCCGATATACATATATGAAACTTTGCATTTTCAATATAACGATTTAATTCAAAAGTCATGGCTACGAATATTGAATCAAATCCAGTTTCAAAAATTGTAAACAATAAATTTACATCAGCAATATTTATAAAAGTAAAGTAGAAGCTTAAAAATACAATTATAAACAAATAAAATATAAGAACTTTTGGTACTTATGTATCAACGCCACCACAGCAGAAGTAGCGCTAATGCGCCAATAAAGAGCTGCCAATGCGCCAAAATAGACTGTTTTGAGTCTATGTTAAACTCTATATCGGCCCTTTTCCACCGAAATCAATTAACTACTTTGTTTTTAATTAAAGTGTTTTGATTTTAAATATTTTATGATTTGTCACAAAAATTTTAAGTGTAGATTGGCGGCACTTAAAGACCGCCAAATCTGCAGCTGCCGTGGCGTTAATACGTAAGTACCGAACTTTCATAACTCATACTTCAAATTGAATTCTTTAAAAGGTCAGTTGTTTGTAATGAAAGCTGTCTTTGAATAAACAGAAAAATTTATCTCATTATGCAAATCGATCGCTCATGTGCAAGCATCGCTTAACTATAGATTGCTTTCTTCCACAAACCTTCAATAAACCTAAAATATTATTTGTCTGCGTTTATTCAAAAATCTAAAGCAATGGTTCTCAAACTTTTTGAAGTCGAGGAGCATTTAAAAACTCAAATAATTCTAGGCGCACCCTATACAAATTTCTGACAAGCATTCGCTACTGACGCCTCACAGTTTTACAACCAGAGGGTCAATTCCACAGATGGAAGGAATCTCGGAGGCTGCAATGGAAATTTGTTTAACATTAAGAATCACATGGGCGCCAACGCTCCTAGTAGCCATTCATGAAAATTACCGATCCTAGTTTCTCGGAAACCTTCTTTGGCGCGTTATTGCTGTTTGGCGACTTTTTAAATGAAGGAAGAAGAAAACGCGACCGGAAAGGTCAGTTGTTTGTGATGAAAGCTATCTTTGAATGCGAAACATGAAAGAGAGAAGCTATGTTTTTATATCTGGGCACATATTTCTCTGGAATATGTGCTTCCCCTTTTATGAAGCACTTCTCTAAAGAAAATATTTTTAATTAAAAAGCAACACATAACTCTCAAATATATATATATATATATATATATTTATACAACAATACAAGGATGTTTCACTACAAAATTTTAAACACAATATACGAGATGAAAATGAAATATACACAAGACCTGTGTTTGTGTTTCTCATGAGACTTGCACAATTTTCAGCGGATCTTGTTTCCCCATGAAGAGTGACACTTTCTTACACAAAGGTACGCTGAGAATCTCTCAACGCGCTCGTTTTACATGAGTTTTCGCATGAAGGGATGAATTTGGTTTCAGGGGAAATTCTGCTTGACATACTACATCACACGCATGTCGCTTCTTTTCGGTACGTGCACACATACGTTACACACACAGATAGCTTCTCTTTGGTATGCGAACGTAAATGACGCCTTAAAAATCCACTTCGAGAAAAAGTTTTCTCACATACCTCGCAAACATACGACTTCTCTTTGTTATGCGTAGGCAGGTGACGCTTTAATTCTGCTTTTCGGGAGAAACCTTTTCGACATACCTCGCAGACATGCGGCCTCTCTTGGGTATGGACGCTATAATGGTTTTGCAAACTAAGCTTGTGAGAAAACGCCCTGTTGCACAACTCGCAGGAATAGGGTCTCTCCTTGGTGTGAGTCCTCAAATGTCGCTTCAGGGTCGAAACTCGTGTGAACGCCCTCCCGCACAGACTGCATTCGTGGGGCTTCTCTTCCGTGTGCGTGAGCACGTGATTCAGAAGCTCATTCTTTTTAGCAAATGCTCTGTTGCAACTGACGCAGACGTTCGCTTTTATTCTCTCGTGAATTAGCAGATGCTTTCTTAAATAGGCTTTTCTTAAAAATCTTTTGTTGCAGATGTCGCACACATGAGGCTTCGTCTCCGAGTGGCAAAGCGAATGCAGATTCAGTTTTTTTCTCTCGTCAAATCGTTTCCCGCAGACATCGCACAGAAAAAATTTCACTTTCGCAGTCGATCCACCTAGTTCAGTCATGATTTGGTGAATTTGTTATATTAATATAAATAATTCGTTTTAGATAAACTCACATGTTTTTTTTCACAATGTGGTTTTCGTGCAGGTGAATTCCAAGTCAGAATATTCAAAATTGAAGAATCATAAGGTGGTTTCAAGATAGCAGGCCTCCCTAGGTTGTATGCATTGGAAAACAAACTGTTACATGTGGAGATCAATTTCAATGACGAAATTATTGATTTTATAATTGAATAATTATTGACTTCAGCCAGATATCAGCAAAATTCATTTTTCTTAAAAAATCTTCGAATGAAATCCTTCCATGATAAACTTGAGAATCATATTTAAATAAAATCTAGAAAAAAAAAAAGAAGGAAATCTTCAGTTGATTAATAAGATTTACTATAAGGATGCAAATCAGAATTAAAATTTATGAATTTAAAAAAATTATGGATGCGTATTACAACATCTTTAACTATTTACCGATGGTTGATATCGTATTGAGAAGACATTGAGTGACTTAATTTGCTGGAAAATGAAATCCCAACACCAAGAATGATTTAGAGAAACGATTCACAAATTTTTTGACAACTTTTCTAACATTTTGAAAAGTTTCAAAAAAAAATACAAAACTCACTTCTCAACATTTTGGCACACTTAAAATCCAGCAAATAATTGTAGTGCAGAACATACAAATTTCTTAGATATGTCATAATATATATATTGCGCCTACAATTATTTTATGTAATATTTGACTAAACTATAATAATAAAATCAAATATTACAAAGAATAATGCGAATGGGTCTCATGATCTGGAAATTTTTTTTCACATTGAAAATAATGTGGAAGCTAACCCTTCTAGAAGTCAAACATGGAAGCTATATATTCCTAATTTCACGGAAACATTCTTTGGCGCATAATCGCGGTTTGGCATTTTTTTTTTTTTTTTTTTTTTTTTTGTGAATAAGAGATAACGTGAAAACTGATAAGAAAAAAAAAAAAAAACTATATTTTTATATCTGGACACATATTTTTCTAAAATACCCCAGGCCGCATCTCGAAATCTTTTAGGGCAGCCCATTTGAAAAGGGGGGAAAAAAATTCGATAAAAAAAATAAAATGAATTGCATTCCAAGTTTATTTATTCTTGTGTTTATGAGAAATAATTTCTTCGATGTTTTAGCACATATTTGAAAGGCAAACTCTCATTTTCTCGTCAATACAATAAACATTTGCACTTCATTGTGGTGAGAGCAGAAAATTTTAATTCTCATAAATATGACGTTGAAAATTGAAGTAAAATTTTCAATGCTTTTTTAGATATTAACATGCATTCTTCTTACACAAGAATTCAAAAGACAATTCCTTAGGCCTCACTGACGATCAGTGGATTTAACTGAGCTCTTCTTCGGTTAATGTTAAGTGATCAACTCCAAAACTTACACACGGTAGAGTTTCATGGTCTGCAATGGAAATCTTTTTAACGTTGAAAATCGCATACAAGCTGACACTTCTAGTAGTCAACCATAGAAGCTACCCTCCTAGTTTCTCAGAAGATAGATAAAAAAAATAATAATTAAGCTAATGGATAAAAAAAAAATGAACAAACTCAATCACATTCGCACATCTTTTTTCATCTATGGGTGATTTATCCCACTTGTGTGTACTATGAACAACCTAAAAACGGATAATGAAGGAGGACATTGCCTTCCCAGGTGCGTTTTGATATTCTTAGGTTGGATTCCTTTTGTATGTAATCCAAAAAAAATATAGATATTTTTTTGACAACAAGTTTTAAAGCAGTAGTATATATAATAAACTGGAATATCATGCAATTTGTTTTAGCCTTTTTTGCAAATTTTTTGTGTATAATAAATAACAGGATAGAAAAATGTTTTTCTACATTATAGTTAAAATGTTATTTGAAATATTGTAATATGAAAGATTTTATTTTGGTAAAGCTTTAACAATAATTGCTTTTATTAAGTATTCACTTAAGTGAAATTAATAAACAACACAATAATGTAGATTTAAAAATAACAGCCCAATATTATTATATATATATTTATGCAAGGATCTCAATCTAGGTTTATTTACACTTGCATACTTTATTTTCTAATAATTAATTTAGCCTGTGGACATGTGCTGATTATGACATCTAATTCACAATGCTTTGCCACTTATACAACAACATATTGTTGCCATTTCTAAAATGTTTGCCTTGTCACAAGTAGCTGACACTGCTAAGGTAAACACACAAAAATTCTTCAAATAGGTAAACATACAAAGAATTTTCACTATATGCTTCTAAAATGCAATTGCTTTATATGGGTAAAAATGATGACCTTTAAGTATTTACACGCCAATATTTATTACATATAATTCTCATATAGGAGACTTTGCCTCAGGCCAGGTTCTAGATCTCTCACTATTCCAAACTATTATTTCTAAAAGAAAGAAAAAAATGTCCTAGATAACACACATATATATGTACCCCATTAGGACAGCAATTTTAGTAAAATAACACATTTCCTGAAAACCTTAAAAACTATTCAAGCCACCATCATAGCACTACATCTACAAAACTCTGATACTATTCACTTATACTGAATGATCCAAAACAAAAAAATTTTTTCACTTAATGAACTGCTTACATTTCATAACAATTATAATACTTTCTTGATGGAGACCTTATTTATTACCACAGACTCTGCAACTGTACTACAAAAATTTCCTTGGGAATTCAACTTAATATTTTTATTTATCAACACAATCTCCTAATTGCTGCTCTGTCTACACCAGATTGGGCTCTGTGACACTCTATACTATGGACATTGCTCTAATTAAAAACTTTCTTTTTTATTACAATTAAGAATCCATCCTTACTCTTACAACTGACCTTAATCTTTTGTTTAAATTTTACTTTACTATCCATATAATTAATACTCCAAAATACAGCATTCCAAATTGGACTAAATTTTCACATTAATTAAAACTTGCAAATTGCCCGCCTTTTAAATTTTGACACACACTTAGAAAACTCCATTAAACACGGCAGTGACAATATAAACATTATAATATCACCTTACATTATATAAAATACAAGTTGTTTTGATTATATGTTTTCATAACAATTATAAACATAAAATCAAAACAGATAAAAGTCACACCTTTCTACAAACATCAGGAATAAAATTATTTTAATTTTATTCCTGGTGGAGAAGATTGATTGTAAGAAACAATCTTAGGCAAATTTGGTAGTTTATAAAATACCATCGTGACATGCAGAATTATTTAAATTACAATAGAATTTTACAAAGTGAAATTAAAATAGAAATGAATATATATAAGAATAATATTAAAGTACTATTTCTCCTAATGACAGTTATCTTAGGAAAACAATTGTAAGCATCATAAAACAATAAGCAAAATATTCCATTGCACCAAAGAAGAAATAACAATACCCTTGCATACACCAATTCAAACATAGCCAAAACACTTACAAAGCACTACAAAACACAAATTTCTCCTTAATCACCCTGTCACTGAGCAATAGTTTCTAAAATAATTCATAAATATGCCACTTCTAATAGTCACTCTTCTTACCAAACTATAATTCAAGTCCCACTTTGAAATTCTTTAATTCCTTAAAAACTTCAGTAATTACAAAGCACCTGAACTTGATAACGTCACAAAAAAAATGTTAAAACATCTTCCTTGCCTCCTTCCAATAATTTCTAAAATATATAAATACTTCATTCGAATTTATATAAACAAACATATTAATACTTCACAAACATTGTACAATTATCTGCAACACATCAATTATTTAAGTAGTAGAGTGCTCATCAGGGTGCTTCAAAACCACAACTTCACTATTCCTTGATGTTGCTGAATCAATTGATAAAGTTTGAATAGATGAACTTACTTAAAAATTATACTTCCTCAATGCTATCATTAATATTCTTATGCACCATCACTAAAATAGCTTTTTTTTTTGTTAATGATGATTTTTCTTTTCCATATTCGATCACTACTGATTTACCACAATATTCACTTTTTAGGCACAATCTTACACAACATAAATATTAATGACATTTAAAACTCTATTCATATAAACAAATTTAATTATGCAGATGGCACAGTCATTTTTTCACAAGACTCTGCACCATAAACAGCCAAGGAACACATTTAAAATTACATTATACAGCTAGAAACCTGGTAGTCACAATGGTTTAAATTCAAGCCGAAGCTTGTTATACAATTTACACAAACATTACATGGACAAATTATTTAAAATACTTCGGTGTCACTCTCAACAAAATACTAACTTGACCCCAGTATATTCAACCACAATTCAAAAATAACAAACAACCACAATAATCCTTTATTCTTTACTTTCAGAATATTCTCCCGAAGATTTGGATAACAAAAATATTTATAAAATACATCTTAAACCAATTATTTCATATGTTGCAACAATTAGGTCTTGTGTTGTTTCACAACTCAATCCAGTATTTTTGCAAAATTTTTTTCCTCTCAAACACATATTTTAAAAAAAAAAAAAAAATGTATCGCTCCCTTTTCTGATTTTTTTACATGTGTAGGTTGGATTATAATTGTCTAACTTACACTAATTGAGCATTAGCCATGCTTGCAAACTCATTGTTTCCTTTTATACTACTTTTGTATGCTTTTTTTTTTAATAGTTTTATAAAATTTTTGCCATTCTTGTACATATCTTCCTAATTTTTTTAGGTTATTTTTCACTATTTTAATCATAAAGTATGCTCAAGAACCATATTGAATACTATACTTTTCCTATTTTTATAACTTTCTATTTGCAGTTTTATAAGTCTGTTGCCCATATTCTTAAAATATTTTCACTCACACGCAAAACCTCTTTTTTACATGTTTTTCTAAATCTTTTCATTTTTCAAAGTATACCTGAGCTTAGTTTCCACACTTGTATTTACAATAAAATTTCTGAGCACTACGTTCTTCGTTTAAAAAATATTTTTGGAAAACACCGGCAGTCTTCACATATATGCAAAAATTATACAATATGTCTTATATTATGCAATATATATATTATTTAATGCAACATTTTGTACAAGTATATAAAATTATACAACATGTACAAACTCTTACATTTACTTTTCAAATTTTGTAAATATTCATTCACACACAATTTTCATGACTTTCTTACCTTAAATTCTAAATGTTTTTTACTATTTTTAATTTTGCCCTTTTTCCAACAATTCCAACACATACTCCATTTAAGGAACTTTTTTTTTTTAATGGGGACATCTAATAAATCTATTAATGACTAATAATAAAAATATACTTCAATGTATAAAGTTCAATAATAATACAATCCATAAAGATCAGTAGGAAAAAAATAAATAGTAATCACTGTCAGTAAAAAGTTATACAACACTATCAGTAAAAAGTTATACAAAGCATGTTGGGTTTCTCAATATTGAATTATTTCAATCAATAATGTTTTTTTTTTTTTTTTTTTTTCTTTCTAATGCAGCTGGCAAACACTTAGACATGGACGTCTTGGATGCCTTAAGGCAAGCTCTGCACAGACATTACTCACTTCACATTACCCAGGGGGTGCGTGTAACTTGATGGTAAGCCACGGACGCGGAGTAACAATGCCCCCGCAGCGCTCTACGATCCTATTAGGACCAGGACCTACGGCTTAAAGTGGATTCCGAACCACTACAACAACCATGGGCAAAGCCGGGATTTGTCAATCAATAGTGATAAATTTAATTAACCAAACAAAGAGTTTTCAATTAAAAGATTAGTACAAACCATGAATTAGTAAGGAACATTTATGAACTTGATAAAATTTATGTTATGCATCTCTCGAGCATCATTTTCTAATAGAATTGCTCGTTATGAAATTGAATAAAATGAATTTTTAGATTTTTGATTGTTGTATCGTTACTATTTAATGTTTCCTCTACATCTTCTCAGTCGTGCAATGTTTTTTTTTTTTTTTTTTTTTATTTATTGCTGTAGGTTTCTGGAACCTTCCTAAATAAGATCAGTTGATAATGACAGCATTGGGAAAAAAACTGAATTTTACAAAATTTATTTCCTAAGATATGATTCCTTTTAATTTGCTACATCCTTGATATTTCCAATAGAATAATATTTTAAATCTGTCTTAAAAATTGAAATGATGTTTTGAAAGCGTGTAATATTTCCATTCTAATTTTATTTGAATTGAAAATTAATATTTATTTTAAAGATATATTTGTAAAACATCGATTGGATAATTTATAATAATATAACTTTCAACTTGTAGTTTTATAGTTTGTTGCCCATATTTTTGAAATATTTTCACTAGCATAGAAAATCTCATTTTTTAAATGTTTTACTAAATTTTTTAATTTTTTCGAACTATACCAGAGCTTAATTTCCACAATTTTATTTACAATACAAATACTGAGCACTAAATTCTTTCTTGGTCAAAAAAAAAAAAATTTTGGGGGAACTCTTGGATGTTGTTCACATATATGTAAAAATTATACAATATGTCTTATATTATATACCATATGTATTACATGTAGCAATATTTTGTACATGTATACAAAATTATACATCATGTAAAAACTCTTGCATGTTGTTTCACATTGTCCAAATTTTGTAAATATTCACTCGCATACAAATTTTATCACTTTCTTACTTGAAATCCTACATTTTTTACTCTGTATGAGGATTAACTTTGACATTTAAATTTACACATTACACAATTTTTTTCTGATGTTCTACTTTTAATTTTACCCACTTTTTTCAAGAATTTCAAACGCATACTACATCATTAGTAATCTAACTACATCATCATCTAACTTACTTTTTTTTAAATGGAGACAATTATCTAGTTATTGACTAGTAATAAAAATGTACTTCAATATATAAGTTCAATAATAATACAATTTATCGGTAGGAAAAAACAAATAGTTATCACTGTTATTAAAAAAAGTTATACAAAGCATGTTGAATTTCTCAATATTAAAGTATTTGAATCAATAGCGAATTATTTAATCGACCTTTTCAATTAAAAAGAATAGAACAAACCATGAATCAGTAAAGAATGTTTATGAACATCATAAAATTTATGTTTGTGAAAAATTTTGTGTGTTTTGAACATATGCTTACCTGACAAGTTGCTTTAAATATCAAGAGAAAAAAATAACTAAAGCATTAAAAAGTGTTACTTTAAGCATGATAGAAAAATAAATAATAATTCAATACAGCTTTTCCAGAATTTAAAATATGCAATTCATAACAAACATGTTTATCTGGCTAAAAAATGCCCAAGAGTAACAACAGTGATAGTGAAAGTAGAAGTTGGTATTCCACATTGATATTTCAAAAGTAGAAATCAACCATGATGATATTGATATTGGTTTGATATTCTTCATTTAAATTCATCACACAATGTTAAAAGAAAAAAATAGTGTAAACTTGTTCCAAAATGAAAATAAAAGTTATTCGAATTTTGCACAATTAACAGTCACGATAATTTAGTAGAAAAGAAATAGAACAAGGCATGGATAGATTTCTATATCTTATTAACGAAAAACTAGAAATTACAGTACACAGAGAAAAAACATTAGAAATAACATACCTATAAAATTCTAGAACATAGTTCGACCATTTTGAAATCCTCCTTCGTGCAACTAGACTTTAGGGAGCAAAAGTACTACCAGAGAGAAACATCCAATCAAATTGCAGTATTCTGGTGATTACCTACGAAGTAGTGTTACATTTGGCGAGATTCGTGTTGTTTTCAAATAAATCTGATCTTTGACTCATTCACTGAAAACAAAAAGATATACGATCCTTGAGACACTGCTCGTTGCTCATTTGTTACAATATGCAATTTATAAAAGCAAAATTGCAAAAAAAAAAATAAAATTAGAAAAAAATCTATAAAATTAGAAAAAAAAAAAAAATGTAATTATTTATGGCAATTTATACATAATATAAAAGAAAACATTAAGCAACTTATTTTTTATTTGAATATCATAAAAATATATTGTGTTCTTTTTTCTTATTGCCCAATAATAACGCAAGAAAAAAAAAAAAAAGAAATCCAGTTTTTTTTTTCCTTTTTTTCCTCCCCTAAAACCTTTGTGAATCACTAAAAGAATGGAAACATTTTATTTCAGTATCTTTTACATGAAATGTGCATTCCTTGTTGGCTATGAATGTGATACGTATCTGCTTTTCCAACAGCGAATACAATCAACTCGAGTTTGGGACATTACAAAACAACGACAGCAATTTTCTGTCGTTAAAAATTAAGAAAAATTTAATTTTTTTTTTTCCAATGACAGGCTACAATAAGTAATAAAAGAAAAAAACACAAGGAACATGAAAACAACAACGAGAATCGAAAGAAAACACATAGTGACATGTTTAGCCCATAAGGGCCCTAGCAGAGCATGCAGTTTGGGCTTGAAAATATTTTCATACGAAAAGATGATAGCCCATGCAATCATGGCCAGTCAGGGAGTCTGTAAAGGGCAACAGCTTTAAACCTGTGCTGATCAGGGATGTTTAGAATAAAGTTAAACCAGGTTTTAGATTAGTTGCCTTCAAGTAGATTATTAGATAGAGTGTTCGAAAAAAAGTCTCGGATCATCAGTTTCATCGAGTGAAAAGAGATGTCTTTACAAAGGTTTGGATGATGGTTGTTCCTTTTTGGCAAGAAAATCCGCCTTCTCATTACCCCAGATCCCACAATGGCCTGGGATCCACTGCAAAACGATATCCTTGCCTTTTGAGTTAAGGTCTTCAAGACAAGAGAAATTTAAATAAATATTCGTACTTTTTCATTGAATACACCCGACTCCAATCATTCATAACCTTAACGACCATTGCTTTCGTGCTCAAGTAGCCTATACAGGTAAAACTTTTTACGGAAGAAACAATATTTCGTTTCTCAATAGTTTTGGAGAAACTTCTAATACTTCTTCAAATTTATAAAAAAAAATGCTTTATATTCATTGGTTATTCAACGATGTAACAATTGGTTTTTGCTGGATTGAAATTGTCAAACAATAAAACATAAGTCAATATTGTGCCCACGGTACCAAAAATTAAACTTCTCCTGATGGGCACAATTTTCCGAACTGTGAGACATGTTTCTTTGTCGATGCAAGAGAGGAATTTCAGGGAGGGATTTTTTGAGAAGATTCACGCGTTTTTGTCGATACAAACATCCATGCATCCGACACCAGATACGCGCTAACGGTGGTGACCAAAAAACACATTATCCCGTGGAAGATAATGAAAGATCCAAAAAAGCGGAATTCAGACCCAAAATGAAGTACAGCAGAAATCGTATAATATATATAAATACTCGTAATCAAAACGTGGCAAAATAAAAAAAAAAAGCAAAAAGTGTATCGTCCATAAAATAAACTAATCGTTTAATAAACAATATATTTCATAAAATCTTATCGTTACTTATCCAAGAATGATTGCTGAACCTTTTTGGAAATTTTAGAATAATGCTTCGTGTTTGACAGCAAAAAGGCTATAAAAAATAGAAAATGTCGTTACTGGTAAATCTATAATTCCATTAAAAAGTATTGCAAAAGTTATATTCAAAAATTGTACAAAATCGCTGTTTTGATTCTCAGTTTTGAAAAACACTTCATACGTTTTCGGAGGAGAAATCCCATTGTAAGTAATCAGAAGGATTAAATGCAGAACACAATATAGAAACCAACCGTATAACAATAAATTATATTCGCGTCTTTTTTCCTTCTTTGAATGAATTTAAAATGTAGGCAATTTTTCTCATTTTATTCCATACTGCTAGAAGTTCACATTGAAACAGAATTGTAGAACCCTGTATTACAGCAACTTTAACGGAATAAACATTTATGCGTTTAAAATCTGCATAAATCTCTTTATAGGCATAAAAGCACATAATAACAGCATTAAAAGTATGTGTAGAAACATCAGAGACTTTTTCTAAACTTATTCTTATTTCTTTTAGAGATTTTATGATGAAACTGAATTGAAAAAGTAGAAAAATGCATTAATAGAAAATTTTATTTCAATCTTTAAAGGAAAGTTTTTTGAAAAAGAACTATGAATTTTTTTAACAGAATATAACCTAGCTTAAAAGTTGCAAATATCCAAATGGTAGAAGCCACAGAAATATAAACGAATCCCTTATTAAATTATTGTAAAGTCAATATTGCTCAAATCAATTATTTAGAATTGTAATTTTGCTTTTATTGATTGTAATAATGTATTATATGCAGTTTTCAATAGTGATAGCACGGACATTACTCGTATGAAACAATGAAAAAAACAAACGTCAATCCAAAAAGAGTATTGCTCCCATTAAATAAATTAATGGCAAAAAACTAAAAACACGCTTTTAGAGTGAATCAAATTAAAAAATAATTGTTAACATAAGAATAAAATGAATGACGAGAAAATGAATGTCACTGTTCTAAAAGCGTGGGGTGCTCGATATCAATCGTTATAATTTTTCACTAGTTTCATTCCGAAATGCAGAGTTAGTTTCAAAATGTCATACAAGCACCCCACGCTTTTAGAACAGTGACATTCATTTTCTCGTCAGCCATTTTATTCTTATGTTAACAATTATTTTTTACTTTTAATTTGATTCACTCTAAAAGCGTGTTTTTTAGTTTTTTAAGCTATTAATTTATTTTTTACTTTTTAGTTTGATTCACTCTAAAAGCGTGTTTTTTAATTTTTTTTTTAAACTATTCATTTATTTTTTACTTTTTAGTTTGATTAACTCTAAAGGCGTGATTTTTTAGTTTTTCTAAACTATTAATTAATTTTTTTACTTTTTAGTTTGATTAACTCTAAAAAGCATGTTTTTTAGTGTTTTTAAACTATAATATTTAAATGAGGTGTAATTGTGAGTAAAACAAAGGTTAAATGCGAATATTTCGAGCCAGCCAGGATTCGAACAGGGAATCTCCTGATCCGTAGTCAGACGCGTCATCCATTGTACCACGTAGGTTTGAATGCCTTTACTGAATACTTTCATTCTACATGGGTTAAATTGCTCTTCATAAGTTAAAATAAAATCTCTAATCCTGGCGATCTTAATCATGATGTGATAATAAAAATTATCAAACTATTTTAGTGTCGTTTGTCCTTCATAAGTCTACAACATTTAAATTAAATCTGCTCGTTTAAAGTAGGGCAAAATCGAGCCCAAAGAGTCAGTTACAAACAAACAAACATTCAGGTGAAACTAATATAAAAGCGTATTAAAAGTATCAACTGTTTTCTTTCTGAAAGATGCCTGTAAATGTTTCTTTGCAGTTTAAATAGTGTATATGAGGAGAAACAGATCTCCAGGGAAAAGTCAGTTATATACATACATACAAACATACAGGTGAAGCTAATAAAAGCGTATTAAAAACGTTTTAGGTTGAATTGTATAAATAACAATTTTTCAAATTATATTTTATAAGTATCTAGGTTGAATTAGTAATAAATTATTTTATTATTATTTATTAGTATTGATGTTCAATTGATTCATTTCAATTATTGACATGTTTATTCATAATATAGTTGTAGAAAAACCCTGTTAATGTTACTTGATTATTCCATGAACAACGTTAGTAAATTCATTTGGAGCATGCAGTTTAATTATCTGTTTTGAATTTTTGCGATTCTCGGTTTCAAATGTTCCTCTGTTAAAGACATAAAACGATCGTAATTGAAGTGAAACGACAAATACACGCAAACATTTAGAAGACCGAATTTTCCTTTTTGTGGGGTAAATGAGTTTTTAAAAGTTTTCTATCTTTGTGATCGTATCCTAATCAGCTTATTTGAATCGCCATAAAGTACAAATCGAAAAAAAATATATTTTAAAAAAAGATTTCAAGTTCATGGTATTCTGTTTTGTATGACAAATGTGTAATTGTCTTTCATCAAACATATCGCAGTCAAGGTATCTATATTTCATTCAGTTAATTTTAGTTCTACATTTTTAATTTACTATAATTTAATAATAGTAAAATTTTAATACTTCTTTTTCTACTTTATTAAATTTCTTTGACTTCATTAAATTTTAAGCAAATGTTCTTTCAAAAATAATTTTAATTACATTATACTGCAATAACGTGAAATTTATTTATTTTTCCATCAAACACTATTTTATTCTCACTGAAGTTCAATTAACAGATTATGTGAAAATATTCTTCATACGTTTTAGAAGGTGAAACCAGGAGGATTAAATGCAGAACACAATATAGAAACCAACAGTATATGAACAAATTATATCCGTGTCTTTTCCTTTAAATAAATTTAAAATATAAACAATTTTTCTCATTTCATCCCAAACTACCCCAAATTTACATCGGAACAGGAACACAATTGCAAACTGCAGAATTACAGCAATTTTAAAAGCAGAAACATAGATGCATTCAAAATCTATATAACATCTTGTGTAAGCATAAAAACAATTGTCAATCCCCAATAAGTAATTGTGCAATGGAAAAAAATATGTTCAAAAATGGCTCCTTGAAAAATTAAAGGTTTCATCTTAATTAGAAAAACAGGTGGCAAGAAAATAAAACAATGTGGTTACGATTAACGAGATTTGCATAACACTTTTATCAATAATTAATCGTGTTTCTTTTAATTAATCTTGATTGTTTTATTTAGTTATTTTTGTTTAAAATAAGAAAATCTGATTTGTAATATCAGTGAGTTTTATAATTTCATTTAACAAAAATATTCGTTTAATCATGGTAATATATATTTTGATTAAGCTTAAAAAACATAAACATGTTTATTTTATTTATTTCATTATTTATAAACATGTTTTATTTAATTATTTTTGTTTAATATAAGAAAATCTGATTTCTAATATCAGGTAGTTTTATAATTTCATTTAACAAAACATATTCGTTTAATAAGGTTAATATATATTTTGACTAAGCTTAGAAAAACATTTTTTTATCTGATTATTTTGTGTATAATTAAGCAGAGTATTTGTCCTACGACTAAATTAACCTGTGGGATGTTAATTGTCTTCCATTTGCGCAATGTCTGCATTTAATATTCAGTGTGACTTGTCACTGTCAGTAAGTTTTAACAGCAATAAGATTATTAATAATAATAATGTTTTAGGGGATAGTATACTAAATTGTTTTTGTGTGTGTGTTTCATTACAACTATTGTGTTCCAGAAATATCTGATTAATTCTTTCGAAACAATTGTATATTATGAGGTGAAAATACAAACTGTACATCATTGAAGTTTTTAAAAATTATTTTCTTAAAATATGAATTTACAAATAGGTTTAAATTGCAGCTGTAGTAAAAGGGCAAATTCTGAAGTCTTCCGACAGGTTTATAGTATGAAATGTTGAAAGTATGATGAACTTGTTAAAAGTACTGCTGCCTACAAGAAAATCGATCTATTAAAATTTTTTCACAGATTTACATAAATCATTATAAAGAAATTTTGCCCAAACGTAATTTTCGTGGAGATTAATTTCGAATGAAATCAATTTTTCAAAGTTTTTTTAGTTGAACTTTTTCATTAAAATTTTGAAACCTCTCCGCGTTCATATGAATGTTTATTCAAAATTGTCAAAGCATCACCGCTGTTGTTTTTTAAAACTAAGACATCTATTAATGTATATTCTAGTGACATTTATTATTTTTGTATTTCTTTCTAAAGTATTATTAATATAAGCTACTATTTGTATTTCACATCTAAAATATTTTTTTTTTTCCTCCTAAGATATATATACATATCTATCTTTCTTTTTCTTTTAAAAACCGCATTGTGAAAATGCAAGATTGCAAAAAATATTTTTTCTATTTCTTATGATAAAAAGTCAGTAATTCTTTTTCCTGTGGAGTATAGTGGCAACTTGACTGATTACCAGAAAAAATATCATTGGTCTCTGTCGTAGCACTTTTTATGACAACCTCTTTTTAAACAATTTTCTTTATTTTTAAATAACACTCATAAATAGCAAAAAATAACTGATTTTCTTGCATTGTACAAAAATGAGAGGCAATAAAGGTTTACTAATTTCCTTCACATTGCAAAAATAAATATTCCAAAATAAATTGGATTCATGTAGGAGAAAACACTCAAATTCCAATCAAAGAATAGTGATGGTTATCATTTCAAAGTTAAAGAATAGAGATGATTAAAATCCATGCGTGGTCTAATGCTAACTTGTCATAAAAAAGTGCTACGAAAGAGACCAATGATTGTTTTTGGTAATGAATCTTTTCCCAGACAAATCTCATTATATAGTCCTGTATTTTTAAATAGCACTCATAAACACCAAAAAAAGTTTTTGTAACTTGAAAGAAATTAGTAAGACAAACAGTTGTTATAATTAAAAGACAATTGGATTCAGGTAGGAGAAAACGCTCATAATCTGGCAAATCAGAGAATAGAGATGAGCTGGAAATTGGCTCTATGCGCTCTAGACCATCGTGTCACAGTCGAATATGCCGAATTTAGATGAAAAGAGGAATTTCACAGAGGGGCAGACAGAGGATTCAATGCATTTCGAATGTTATGTTCTGCTTTGAAAAACTATCCATCAGAACAATAAGAGATTTGACATTACCAGCTCTAAATAGCAAGCAGCACAGACACAAGCAAGGAGTAAATTGCATTTGTTTGCAAATAAAAAAAAGTATTGATTTGTGGTAGTTTAAGGCAGAAAGATTAGTAAAGCAGCCGTAATTTTGAAGAAGGTTGTCCGAAAATAAAGAAGTAACAAACAAAAAGCTATCAGTTAAATTTTATTATATTTCATCACAAGTAAAATGAACAACTTAATTGTTCAAGTCACCAGCATAAAAACAATGTAGATATACAATTGTTCTGCTTCAAATAAAATATCCTCTTTTGAAGATTTGTACCTTACAATTTATTATAATATTTATGTAAAACATTCGTTTCAGATATCACAAATGAATAAACAAGTAATACATATACAATAAAAACATTAAATTTAAATTAAAATACAGCTCAAAAAACAAATTTAAATGAACTATGCATATTCAAAGTACAGCTTAAGTTAAAAATAAATTTCACAAATAAGTATAAAATACATTTCTCTGTTTCCATATTTATAAACCACATAAATAAAAATACTAATCAATGTATATAAATGAATAACATTTTCTAGAACAAATCCTTCACAGTTTAGCCAGTAAGAGATGCCCACTGCTATCTTCATTCTTATAGGTCCAAAAATTTAGAGACTTTATCTATATATAAACTTTAATAAAACTATAATATAACTTTTTATAAAACTTTGTCTATATACACTATTTGTAAGAAAAATATATTTAGTGTCTTAAATTGGATACATTTTAAGCTAATAAAAGAGTAAAATGTTCATTTAAATAGGTGAATATTTTTTTACAATATAATTTTAAAAACACTAAAATAGATTGAATGGAAATATATATACGAACACTTGATATTTTTGCTTGTCATGAAGCCACGAGTCTTTTTTCAAAACACTGATTTGCAAAAAGAAAACAAGACTTTCATTTAGTGTGAGTTTTCATGTAACGTGATAAATTTCATCTGAGGGAATATCCTTTTCAGCATACTTCATACACATATGCGGTTTTTCTTTGTTGTGTGTTAACAAATGACGCTTTAAAGTAGATGTTTGAGAAAACGCCTTCTTACAAATTTCACACGCATAAGGCTTTTCTTTTGTATGACTTCTCAAATGTATCCTTAATTGTGATTTAAGAGTAAACGATTTTGTACAAACATTGCATTTGTGAGACTTTACTTTCGTGTGAGTAAGCATGTGTGTTTGCAGATGAGCTTTTTGTACAAATGCAGTGTTGCATATATCACATACATAATCTTTTATTCCCCCATGAATATGTAAATGCACCATTAAATTGCTTTTAGTAAAAAATCCTTTGTTGCATATATCACACACATGAGGCTTTGTTTTTGAATGAAAAAGCGAATGCTCCTTTAATTTATATTTCTGGGCAAATCGTTTTCCGCAAAAATCACACATAAAACAATTTTCCCCAGCTGCCGGTCCAGCAACTTGAGCCATTTCTTCGTGCATTTATTATAGTACTTAGCTTCACAGACAAAAAAAAAATAAAAAATAATAATAATGATAAATAAATTATTTTACTAGGAGCAATAAGGAAGACTCAATTTTTTTTATATGTATAAAGGAGTTGCTTTAAATTATCTCATGTAAATCATTCAGATATAAAAAATTTTCATTTCATTTCTTTATGATTGCTGCTAAAATTAAAAAAGTCGTATATCATCTGTATTTGAAAAAAAAATTCATTCAAATATGGATTTCGTGGTGGTAAATAATTACCAAGAAATTCATTTCGGCAAAAGTACTGCTTCAGTAGAAACAGGGAGGGTGTGGGGTGAACTTCCACACAGAGCAATCAATTTGTCCCTAAATTTTAAACAAAAATCCTCAATTGAGTCATTTGTAGTGTTCTCCTCTACTAATCGACCTAAACAAAATGAAATTATCAAATTAATTTATCGTGCTTATATTCTGCATAAAAAACAAAGTTTTAGTTAGGTGGAATTACTCAGAATGAGCAACTGTGATACAGTGTTGCAATGTCGTATTGCAAAGCCTAAGAATCTTCAAACATTGTATGAAAAAAACATCTAGTGCAAATGACAATCGTTTTACATAAAATTACTGTACCATGCAACACATCAGCTGTTCTGATTCAACTGACAGGCGAGTCCATTTGCGAATGAAGGCCAAGCACAAAACAACGCTTAGGTGAAACAAGGAATGCAGGACATAACCTAAATAATAACAATATTCAAGTCAATTATATTCCTCTTAAATAACATGCACACTCAATTCACACCCACTTGCTCAGAAACCAATATAAAATAACTAATGAATTCGTGTCATTTTATGAATTTAAAAATAAAGTATTCAAAAGTAAAGATAAATAAGTTTAGGAATCCAAGTTTTATCGATATTACTCACCTGTATTCATAAATCTGTCATTGTTATATTCAAGAAAAATAATTAAATAATAATTCATTTTAACTGATGACATTAAAATGAGTCAATAAAATAACAAGTCTCAAAGAAGTTATGTGCAAGTTGTCGCCTTCATTTAATATATATATATATATATATTAATGTAAAAACCACTATACTAGTAATAAAACTGAGTATCACAGTAGTATGGTATTACTGAATGCTATAGTACATGTGAATAGCATTCTTCAAACCTTACAATATCTTTCATTAGGATTTAGTACATAACATTTCTGTTATAAACACTAGATTTACTAAAAATTTACTTATAATATTATAAACTATGAAATAATAAACTGAAGGAAATAAAAGGAAAATTATAACAAAACTGTTTTATCTATATTTATCTTCTTAAGATAGTTTATGGGAATACAATTTTGAAAGAATTAAAAAAAAAAAAAAAGATTTGCTTCTTTTACTAAATGATTATAGTTTAAAAGGGAAAAACAAATATTTAAAGCGATAGCGTGGCATAAATTTTAAAAAGTGAAAAATTAAAATAATCTTTGATAAATTACCTCGAGACTAACTTGCGGTGATGAATGCCAAAAGCACCAATTTAACAACAGTGCAGAAAAGGAGCAGATGCAAAGCATTTATTGAACATAAAACTAAAGTGATTAAATTTCACACTATTTGTTTTTATTGCATTTCCATGGCATGTTTCAGGATTAACTGTATTCATTATCTTTTCACTGTACATCTATGAGTGTTTTATTCAACTTGTGTGTACTATGAACAGCTCACAAACAAAAGATGAAAGAGGACATTGCCTTCCCAGGTCTATTTTGAAACCCACAAGTTGGATTCCTTATGTGTAATAATTCGCACAATAATATCTTAACAAAATAAATTGTTCTGGAAACGGTAGAGAGAAAATTTCTTTGACAACAAACTTTTTAAAGCAATGCAAAAGGAATATTTTTGTAATTATCTCAATCATAAAATGTTTTTTTAACTTTTAATTTCTACTGTAGGGGCCTGAATGGCCGAGTGGCTAGCACTGGCGCTCGGTACTACAGGTTTCGGGTTCGAATCCTGGCGGTGCTATGGATGTTTGTAGTGGTTCGGAATCCACTTTAAACTGTAGGTCCCAGTCTAATATGATCGTAGAGAGTTGAGGGGTCATTGTTACTCAGCGTCCGTGGCTTATCTTCCAAGTTACATGCGCCCTATGGATAATGCAAAGTGAGTAATGTCTGTGCAGCGCTTTGCCTTAAGGCATCCAAGACAAAGCTGTCTAATTGTTTGCCAGCTGCATTAGAAAGAAAAAAAAAAAAAATTCTACTAAGATGGAATTTGTTCATTGACTATGGCACAAACTAGATTGTATATTGAATACACAAATACCATTTAAAGTAGAATGTTTTACAATAAATATAATAAACTGGAATATCATGCAATGTGTTTTTTGCATATTTTCTACCTATAACAGGATAGAAATATGTTTTTCCACATTATGGTCAAAATATTATTTGAAATACTGTAATATGAAAGATTTTAATTTGGTGAAGTTTTAACAATAATTGCTTTTATTAATCGGCATTCATATTTTTAAGAAAAATTAATAAACTAGACAGTAATGTAGATTTAAAAAAAAGGAAAGCAGTGCAATATTACTACATATATTTAGGATCTCAATCTAGGTTTTTTATAACACTTGCATATTCTATTTTCTAATATTTAATTTAACCTATGGACACAAGTGCTGATTATGCAATTTAATCCACAATGTTTTGCTATTTATACAATAACACATTGACCCAATGCCTAAAATGTCTACACTGTCACAAGTTGCTCACACTGCTAAGGTAAACACAAAAAAAATTCTTCACTATTTGCTTCTAAAATACAAATTGCTTAATGAGAATAATGACTGTAAATATTTATAGACTAATATTTATTATATTAGTCTATAAATATTTACAGTTTGTTTTGTTTCCTATATAATTCTCATATAGGAAACTTTGCCTCAGGCCAAGTTCTAAATCTCCCACTATTCCAAGCTATCGTTTCTACAAGAAAGAAAACATGTCCTAAATAAGATACATAAATATTAGTACATTATTAGGATAGCAATTTTAGTAAAATAATACATTTCACTGAAAAACGTAACAACTATTCAAGCCACCACAATAGAATTACATCTACAAAACTCTTACATCACAACCACAATGAAAAACAATGACTGATCCAAACAAAAAAAATTTTCTTCATTTAATGAATTGTTTACACTTCATAACAATTATAATACTTTCTTGATTGAAACCTTATTTATCACCACAGATTCTAAACCTGCACAAGAACTAATATTCCAAAATACCACATTCCAAACTGGACTACAATTTCACATTAATTAAAAGTTGCATATTACATTCTTAGTAAATTTGACATAGAGCTAGAAGACTCTATTAAACATGTCACTGAAATTATAATATCACTTTAAATTATATGTACAAATTGTTTTGGTTAAGAGTTTCATAACACTTGCAAACACAAAATCAAATCAGATAAAAATTCATACTTTTCTAAAAAACATCAGAAATAAAATTATTATAAGAAGCAATATCAGGCAGTTTTTGACTGTTCTTCAGGGCAAGCAGAATTAATTAAATTAAAATAACATTTTACAAGGTGAAATTAAACAGAAACGAATATACATAAGAATAATTATTAAAAGCAGCATTTCTCTGACAACAATTCTCTTAGGAAAACAATTATAAGTAGAACAGTACAACAGCAAAATATTCCATTGTACCACAAAAACAACAAAACCCTTGATTACACCAACCAACCCAGATATAGTCACAACATTTGCAAAACACTACCAAACTCAATTTTCTCCTAAAGACATTAGTTACACTGAAACTGAGCAACTAATTTCCAAAATTATTCACAAATATGTCATTTCTAAAAAGTCACTCTTCTGACAGTGCTACATATTAAGTTACACCCTCCAGATTTTAGATTTTTCAATTCATTAAAAACTTAGTAATAATAAAGCAATTGACACAAAAGAAATTTTAAAACATCTTATTTACCATTTAGTCTAATGCCTATAATTTCTAAACTGTATGAATGCTTCATTCTAATTCATGTAAATAAAAATATTAACACTTCATAAATATTGTACAATTTATATAACTATACCATTACCTACAACACATTAATTACTTTGAGCAGTAAAGTCCATATCAGGGAAGCTTCAGTAATAGGCATACAACAGATTTACTATTACTTGATATTACCAAATCAATTGACAACGTTTAGATACAATCACTTTTTTAAAAACTTATAATGATACTTCCGAATGATATCATTAATATTCTTATGCACTATCACAAATAGGTTTTTTTTGTCAATAATGTTAATGTTGATTTTTCTTTTCCATATTTGATCACTACTGGTTAACCAAAAGGATAATTTCTAGGCCCAATCTTACACAACATAAGACATAAGTGACATTCAAAAATTCTATTCATACTAACAAATTTAATTATGCTGATAGCATTATCATTTTTCACAAACTCTACACCACAAGGAGCCAGGGAAAACATTCAAAATTACATTACACAGATAGAAACCTGGTTCGTGCAATGGAAAAAAAAAAAAATTTATATTAATAATTGAGTGCTTCAGATTCAAGCCAAAGTATTTTAAACATCTTACAAACATTAAATAGAATTATATAAAAACTTTGACGTTAATCACAGAACCCCAGTATGTTATAAAAAATTTAAAATCTTCAAAAATTCTTTGTTTTTACTTTCGAATATTCTCACTTAGATTTAGATAACAAAATATTTATAAAAATATTTCTTAAGCACATTATTTCATTTGTTGCACCAATTGGGTCTATACAGCAAAAAAGAAACTCTGCATAAATAAAAACACTGCGGTACATATTAGATGACCATTAGTGTTTTAGAAGTTATCAAATTTCAAAACAAATACTGATTACACATATTGAATATTACTCTAAACAATTAACAAACAATTTTTATAAAATTAATAATATTCCAATCTGAACAGTTTAAATACTTTTTTGTTTTCATATTGTTACACAACTCTTCCTAGTATTTTAAAAAAATTTTTTCCTCTCGCACACATAATTTTTTGAAATATTTTATTACTTTACTTTCTGATTTCTTTTTTACCTGTGTAGGATAGCTTTATCACTTAACTAATTGAACATTAGCCATGTTGTACACTCATTTCTTCCTTTTGTGCTACTTTTACATAGACAATTTTTTTCTAGTTTTATAATTAACACATAATTCCTCATTCTTGTACATGTTTTTCTAATCTGTTATATTTTTTTTACCTAATTTTACTGTTTTAGTCATAAAAGATGTTTCAGAGCCATATTGAACAATATATTCTTTCTTTTTTTATAACTTTTAACTTTATCATTTGTTGCCCATATTCTTGAACTATTTTCACTGGCACACAAAATTTAATTTTTTAAATGTTTTACCAAATTTTTTTTTCATTTTTCAAACTATACCTGAGCTCAATTTTAGAATTTTATTTGAATAAATATTCTGTGCAATGAATTCTTCCTTTTTATTTACACATTTTACAATATTTTTCTGCTTTTCTATTTTAATTTTACTTTTCTTTTTTGACAATACCAACACATATGATTAGAAATAAAAATGTATTTAAATATATATAGTTAAATAATAATACAAGTTATAAAGTTCAATAGGAAAAATAAATAGTCATCATTGTGATAAAAATTATACAAACCATGTTGGGTTTCTTAATATTGATATATTTAATTAACCAAACAAAGAGTTTTCAATTATAAAGATTAGTACAAATCATGAATCAGTAAAGAATAATTATCAATATCATAAAATTTATGTTTGTGAAAAATTTGATTTGTAAATAAAATGTTTGTGAACATCACGCTTACCTGACAAGTTGCTTTAATTCCTTCGAATATCAAGAGAAAAAAATAATCGAGGCTTCTGACGAGAGGAATTGTGCACCATGAAACAACAATGAAAACCACCAGGCGGCGCTATCCGTTCTTAGGGAAAGGAATTTTCCCCACAACTTGTAGGGGAAGATTGTCCACCGGATGCGTTTAATTACTGTCGCGTGCTTTGTTTCGACACTTACAAATCTAAATGGATTCATTACCTATATATTATTGCTAATTATTATTATTATAATTGTTTTTTACTTATTTCATAGATTACTGTTGGAATAAGAAAATTTTCTAATTACTCTTTTATTAATTGGTTTTCTTAGTTTTACAAATTTATGCCAAAATAAATTGGTGCTCTTTATTACTCTCGTGTTGATTTTGAAGAAAGCTGATTCTATACTATTTTTAAATATTTTATTTCAGTAGCTCTATTGCTTAATACTTTGACATATAATAATTATTCCCTTTTTAATTAACAGGCTTTTTTTCAATTGAAAATAAAAGAAATTGATAATTCTTGCCAAACCTATTTGCAGTGAATGCAATATGAAGTTTGCACGTAGTTACTGTTTACAAAGACATATGGAAAAAATTTCATGGTTTATCTAATCCAAAATCTGCTAAATCATTGATGTGTCCAGTATGCTAGCAAGGATTTGGTACACCGTTAACATTGGAGAAGCATCTACAAAGTATTCATAATGTACTTATAACCAAGGAGACTTTATTCTTTGATACAATGGAAGAATTTACACTATGGAAAGAATGTGAAAAAAATCTGGAAGTAAAAGGGATAGAAATGGTATCAAAAGAACTTATTTCACGTGTTAGCCCAAATACTAACATTGAGCAGCAAAGATTTTACTGCACAAAAAAAAAAAAAAAAAAAAAAAAAGAGAGAGACCAGGAAAACCCACACAATCATCTATTTTGAAAAATCAATAGCAGAGGAAGTTCAACAAATATCTTCAGAAATAATTGTAACTTCTAAACATAATTCTAATAAAAGTAAGAATTTTGTGTTTTAGGCTACGTTGCTGTTTCTGCAGTTATATATATATTTATTAATTAACTACATTGTTTTCATCCTTTTTATTAATATTAAACTTAGTTAAAAATTTATATTAAAATAATTATAAAAATATAATTTATGCACGTTTTAGGTATTAAAAATATTTACATTAATTAAAAACAGTAAATAGAACAGTTTATAATTAAAAACAGTAAATTAAAAGTCCTACAGTAAAATAAAAAGTCTGTTATCAGTCTTCATATAGATAACTCTTAATTCCAACCCCCCTTTTAAAGAATAAACAGGGTTTCCCTTAATAATCCATTTTCATAACCATAATCATTATTTTTAAATTTTCCACCTGTAAATAATGAAATTCAAAATACTATAGTTATAAAAATTTAGTATTTACTAACACAGTTGTATGATATATGAAACTGTTGACAATACAAGATTACAAACGATGATATCTTTTAAAAATTTATTTGTTGTATGCTTTATGAAAATCCCAATTTTTTATGTATTACAATTATTTCAAGATGGTAGTTTCCAGTCCTACTAGAACTTCATAATTTAATTTTTTTTTCGATTAAAAAAATTTCTCTCGATGTTATTTATTACTTTTAAACTTACTACTGTAAAAAGTAAAAACGTTATAGTACGAGAAAATTGTTTTTGTTTATAACATATAATATCTTTTAGGTAGTCTGATTTGTAGTCCCAATTTTTCTGAATTATTCAATTTTTTTTATTTTAACATTATCTTACTTTCTAAATCAATTTAAATTTATGTATCCTTACCTAACAAAAATTTTATTTATAAGGTGAGAAAATTGCCACTCCCTGAGACACCCAAAATTATGCAAAGTGAATCACAAGTTGTGTCTTAAACTTAAGGTCACACAAAAGCAAAGAATAAATTTAGCTAAACGGCCTAATACAAGCGATCCTACTGAAGGCTTCTCCAACTCTTCCTCCTTCTTCAGATGACTTTCCAACTCTTCTTACCCAGACCTCTCACTATACTACTTCTTCCAATACTCTGCAGGCTACCACGGAAACGACTCCAATTCCGCTCATTCAGCAACAATTAGTTGGGGTACTTTCAAATCTTTCTGCTTTAATAACTGCTCTTCAAAATCAACCAGTCAATAACAGTCAATAGACCGACCTTATGCGTGATTTGGAACTCCAATAGTCTTAAAGGAAAAATTAATGGACTACAAAATTTTATATCTGAAAATAAACCTCATGCAATTGCTCTCAAGAAACACATCTTCGGCCAGGTGATTCCTTCAAAATTCCAAATTATCATATATCGCTCGATCATCTTACCAACAGAGGAGGAGGCACGGCTATCTGCATTCATAAAAATATTAATCATCATCAAATTCATTTTAATACAACCAGCTTTGAAAACTCTGCTATCGTTATTAATCTCAAGAATAACCTAAAAATTACTGTTGCTAGCATTTATCGCCCTCAATTGGTAAATTCCTCACACAAGAACTTAATACAATAGCGAACTCCGATTAACAAGTACTTCTACTTGGGGACTTCAATTCAAGCATCCTGCATGGAATAATGGACGCAGCAACATAAATGGTTCTATTCTCTTCGAATGGACAAATCTTAATGCATTCAATGTTATTGCTTCTAATGATCCCGCATATTTCTGCCTTCACATTCCCTGCAATAGTACTCTTGACATCGCACTTCTTAAAAATTTAAACGGCGGGCCTGCTTCTTCTATCAACGATCTTTCCAATGATGATAACCCCTGTGCTCGTTGAAGTCTCTCATAATTCATTTACGCCCTTCCTCAATAGCATAATCACAACTACCAATTGGAATATTTTTATTAAAATTCTCTCTCAAAACATTCCTGGTAATCCAGTCATCTCCAATATTCAAGATATTGACAAAATTAATTGATATATTCAACTATGCTGTTACTTCTGCTATCAACCTTGCTAGCAAATCTAAAGAACTCAGTACACCACACCAAAAACTTCCGACTGAAATCACCTCAAAATTTAAGAAAAAAGCAGAATTCGAAAATTATGGCAAGATACCAGGTTTCCTCCGTTCAAGCAATCCCTCAACAAGCTTCAAAAATAAATAAAGCAAATGATTCACAAATTAAAAATGACAGATGGAATGAATTTTTATTAGGCCTAAATCAGAAGATAATTCTCTCTTCAAAATTAACAAACATTTTACCAAAAATATCCCAAAATTCCTCCACTGGTTGGATCCTCAGGTCTTATATTCTCATCTTCTGATAAAGCGAACTCTTTTGCTGAAAACCTTGAACTCTTCTTTCAAGAAAACATTGAACCTTGCGATTACTCACAAATTGAGCATGTTGAAGATACAGTAACTTCCTTTCTAGATGATCATCAAAATCATAATAACAATATTTTTTTTTTTCTCCATCTGACATAATTAACTTAATCAAAAATGTCAACATTCGGAAATCTTCTGGACCTGACAACATTCCAAATAAAGCCTTAATGTGTGTCCCTCTTAATGTCATTACTCATCTTGCAAAAATCTACAACAGCTGTACTAAATATCACTACTTCCCTCCTATCTGGAAAAAAAGCAAATATCATCATGTTCTCTAAACCTGGCCAAGATAGGAAATTTCCTCAAAATTATCGGCCCATCCTAGCTGTGTAGGAAAACTTTACGAAACACTCTTAGAGAAACATATTACTACTTTTTGCAATAAAATTCCATAATTCCAGCAGAACAATTTGGATTCCGTCAACATCACTCAACTAGTCATCAACTTCTACGTGTCACCAATATCATCACTGAAGGATATAACTATAAATTTTTTACAGGAGGTGTCTTTCTAGACGTCAAAAAGCTTTCGATCGACTGTGGCACGATGGACTGATCTACAAAATGATCAAACTTCAATTTCCAACTTGGATCACACTTATCATTACAAACTTATCTTAAAAATAGAACCTTTCAAGTTCGACTTCATAATGAATTCTCCACGATCGCTCGTATTAGTGCTGGTACACCTCAAGGAAGCGTGCTCAGTCCTATTCTCTACAATATCTACCTACGACTTTCTTCAATGCACTAAAATTTCCACTTGCCTATTTGCTGACGATTCTGCTGCTCTTGCCCAAGGTGCTTCTATTCTTTATGTCATCAATACTCTTCAAAATTTTCTGAATATCCTAGAGGATTGGCTAACTAAATGGCGCATTGCAATTAATGTCTCTAAATTTCAAGCCATCATTTTCCGAAAAGGACACGCCAGACAACCATATATTAATCTCCCCCTTTTTGATCAACAAATTGAATGGGCAACTAATATTAAATAACTAGGCTTAATTATACAGCCTGAGTAAAAACTTTAAGGCCAGTAAAATTTTTTGAGAAAATGTAAAATGAAATAAAAGGGATTCAAATAATATAAATTATTAAAGTTCATTGATAAGAAATAAATGCTATAAACATAATTTGTAAATACATAATTATGAGAAACATGTGGTTATTTACAAAGTTAGTATTTCTGCCTGAGTAAAAACTTTAAGGCCACCAGTCATTTTTTAAAAATAAATATAATATAATCGTGTAATTACCATTGCAACTACTAGCTTGTGACAACGCTGCAATTTTCATATTTGTCATACGTTTCTTCGAAGTATTGGTGATCTTTGTGAAGATGGCGAAGGGTAAGAAGTTAACTGATCGTGAAAGAGGACAGATCGAAGCTTTGTCTTCAACAGGAATGAGTAGTCGTGCTATTGCGATAAAGATAGGAAGATCAAAGACTGTAGTCAACAATTTTTTAAAATTGAAAGACAATTATGGTAAAAAGAATACTGGGGAAGACCTAAAGCTTTGTCCTCGCGTGATGAAAGAAGAGTTTGCCAACTTGCATCTACTGGAAAGTACTCAACCAGGAAACTGATTCCGACGACAGGTTTAAAAGTTTGTCAAAAAGCGATTTATAACACAATTAGAAGGTCTGGAAGGTACACTTATACAGCAAAATTGACTAAGCCTCAGTTACTGCAGAGACACAAAATAGAGCGTTTGAACTTTGGCCAGAAAGTCATGACCTGGGACAACCAATGGATAGAAATTATTTTTCTGACGAAAAAAAAAAGGAATTTGGATGGACCAGATGGCTGGAATTTCTACTGGCATGATATAAGAAATGAAAAAGAAATATTCTCGAAGCGCCAATTAGGTGGAGGGTCTGTCATGACTTGGGGCTGTTTTTCATACAATGGTGTGGGCTCAATTGCATTCGTTTCAGGTAGAATGAATTCACAAGGATACTAAAATGTCCTAACAAATCATCTTTTGCCAAATGCTGAATGTCTTGCTGGAGAAAATTGGAAATATCAGCAAGACAATGCACCGATCCATTCGAGTAACAGCACAAAAAATTGGTTCCAAGTCAACAATGTTGAAACTGTGAAATGGCCAGCTAGATCACCTAACCTCAACCCAATCGAGAACCTTTGGGCTGACTTAGCAAGAAGAGTTTATGCAAATGGGAGGCATTTTTTACATCAACAACAGAGCTGAAATCTACTATCGAAGATGAATGGTATAAAATCGACCCCACCCTTTGTCAAAAACTCGTTTCATCCATGAAAACAAGAATATTTGAAGTAATTCGAAGTAATGGCTCCTACACAACCTTCTAAGAATTTGTAATTTTTTTTTATATGTTATTTTCTATGTTGGCCTTAAAGTTTTTACTCAGGCTAAAATATTCATCTGTGTGTTCTGTAATATTTTCTAATAATAAAATATTTGCAAATTAATTTTTCTACTTTTTTTTACTTTTATTTAAGCTCAATAATTATCAATCAAATGGTATTTTATTTCCTCAGTTTAAATGTTTCCATTTTCTCAAAAATGTCTACTGGCCTTAAAGTTTTTACTCAGACTGTAGACAATAAACTTACGTTTCGAGCTCATATTCAAAAAATCAAAGAAAAATGTTGGAAAAATTTTATCTCACTCTACCACTCATTAATAAATTTTGTAAATTACCTTTGTCAAACAAACTTCTTCTCTACAAAAAAGTTCTTAGGCCTATCCTTACCTATGCTGCCCCAATCTGGGGGTCTAGCTGCACAAACTAACGAGAAATCTGTAAAAATTATTCAAAACAAACTTCTTCGCATTATCACTGGTGCATCCTGGTCTGTCCGCAACTCTACAATTCCTCAAGATTTAAAAATTGATTCTATTGACAACTATATTACTAAACGTTGTAGAAATTTCTTCAATACAATTGCTACTCACGAAAACCCTCTCATCAAGGCCCAAACTATATTTACGCAATTGAATGAAAAAAGTATCCTTTCTCTACTTCTAAATGGAATCGAAGCTTCAAAACCACCATAATTTCCTGCTGACTTATCGATTTTTAGATATTTTACTTCATCGCATATTTACTGATCATAAATTTCTTGTTTTCATCCCCGATGATTTAAATTTTTATTACTTTCTTCTTTTTTTCCTGTCAAATCATACGATTACGATTATCTATTTATCATGACTTTTCTTTCCTACTGCCTTCACATACCATTGAGTAGATGAACGCTTCGCGTTTAGGCATTCGACATCTTTATTCAACAATGATGAGTGTTACATTTGGCAAAATTCGTGTTTTCAAATAAATCTGATCAACTCATGCACTGAAAAAAAAAAAAAGAAAAGATATACTATCCTTGAGATGCTCATTTTTAACAATGTACAATTTTTTAAAGTTTTTTTTTTTTGTTCTAATGCAGCTGGAAAACACTTAGACAGCTTGGTCTTGGATGCCTTTAGGCAAGCGCTGCACAGACGTACTCACTTTGCATTACCCAGGCGGCGCGTGTCACGGAAGATAAGCCACGGAGTAACAATGCCCCCGCAACACTCTACGATCCTATTAGGACCGGGACCTACGGTTTAAAGTGGATTCCGAACCACTACAAACATCCATGGCACCGCCGGGACTCGAACCCGAAACCTGTGGTACCGAGCGCCAGGGCGCTAGCCACTCGGCCATTTAGGCCCATTGTTTAAAGTAAAAATATGCATAAAATTAGATAAAAACTAATAAATTTAATATTATCGCATTTTATACGTATTATAGAAGAAAAAATTAAGCAACTTATTTTTATTTGAATTTCATAATTTTTATTATTTTAATCATCTTAAAATAAAACCATTTAAACATTTTTTATCTCTATAAAAACAAATGTTCATGATCCATTATAAAAACTAACTTTATCGTTTATTTTTTCTTGTCTCATAACCACCATTCTGTTCCAGAAATATTTGTTTATTTCTTTAGAAACAATTGTTTTTAAAGATATTATAATGAAATGAAAATACAAAATGTCCAGCATGAAATTTTTAAATAAGTAGTGGCTTAAAATATGAGACAATGCGCAACTAATTTTAAATTTCCGGTATAGTAAAATAGCAAATTCTCGTGTCTTATGGCAGGTTTATGAAATTCAATGCGAGTTCATTAGTAGCACGGCCGTCCAAATGAAAATCGAACTATTAAAAATGTTTATCATATTTATAATCATCAAATCCTCCGAATTGTGAATTTTTCGGTAGTTCAATGCACTAGTAACGCTGCCCCAAACAAACATTCCAAATGCGATACGTCTGGTGATGTAGGATGCCATACAGTGTGGTTTTACTTTTGATCCATTTTAACCACATAATATATACAATAATTCGGCATCATCTTCACGGAATTGATGCATCTTTAGTGCGAATCTTCAAATGCTGCCTTAAATTTGATTTTAATGAAAATGTTTTTCCATAATGAGCATTTGTGAGGCTGTACTTTAGTGTGAGTGAGCATGTGATTTTGCATATGATAATCATAATAAAACTTGTTTCACAGACGTGAGGTTTTTAGAAATTGTTGAATTAGTAAATACTACCTTAATGCACACTTTCTGAGAAATCCTTGATGTATATGTGACACAAATGTGGCTTCAATAAAAAGTGGAAAATCAACTGCGGTTTCAATTTACGTTTCTCATTAAATCTTTTACCAAATATTTTACATTAATTAAAATTTTTTTCGACTGTTGAACACCGAATTCCACCATTTCGTATTACATCTGTTTCTGCATTCCTTTTCAAAGATAAAAATGTTTAACTACAACAATGACAAACAAGATTTTTATATCGATATGCATAACTTGCATTAAATTAGTTCATTTATTCATTCGTTCGTTAATAGCATTCAGTTTATTTTTTAATTACAAGTGTCAGAGAATCAAGTAAGAAAACTGATTAATTCAACATTAAAAAAAGAAATTTTGCCCAAGAGAGATTTTCGTAAAGATTTATTCCGAATAAAATCTAATTTTTTTTTCAAAATCGTTATATTAGTTGAATATTTTCATTAAAATTTTGAAGATTCTCAGTGTTAGAATGTGATGTCAAAATTATCGAAGCGCCAACACAGTGATTTGTTTTTACACTAAGACCCTTAATAATGTAATGAATGCAAATAATGAATATCATTTTAATGATATTCATTATCTGCCTGATTTCTTTCGAATGCATCATTAATGTAAGTTGAAATTTGTATTTCTCATCCAAAAGAATTTTTGTTTCTCTAAGATACGTATATCTTTCTTATTTAAAGAAACACTGAGAAAATGCAACATTGCATAAACTACTTCATACTATTACTATTCTATTCTATTTCTTGCGATTAACATTTAAAATTCTTTTTCTGAGTGGTATAGGGATAACTTGGCTGATTATCAGAAAAACATTCATTTGACTGACATAATCATTTTTTAGGCAATTCCGATTTTATTTTCCTTTATTTTTAAATAACACTCATAAATAGCAAAAAGGAATTACAATGAGCATGAAAGACGATTTTATTTCATTTTCGAAAATGGGAGCCAAAAAATCACCATTAATTTCCTTCCCATCACAAAAACCTTTAAAATAAAAAAAGATAATTGGATTCAGTCAGAGAAAAAGCTCAACTTTTCCTAAATCGAAGAATAGAGATAGTTAAAACCTGGACAGAACTGGAAATTGTCTCACTGGGCTCTAGACCATCCGCTGTATCACAGCAGAAAATGTCGAAATTAGAGGATACTCATTGTGGACTGACACAGGCTTCAGTGCATTTTGAATGTAATGTTCTGCTTTGAAAGACCAACCGTCCATCCGAGCAATAAGAGATTTGACATTGCAAGCAGCACAGGCAAGGAATAAAAAGCATTTGCAAACGAATAAGAAGATATTGATCTGTTCCGCTTTAAATTGTGACAGTTTAAGGCAGAAAGATTAGTAAACCAGCCGTAATTATGAATAAAATCGTTTCAAAATAAATAACAAATAAATGAAACAAAAAGCTGTCAATTACATTTTATTTAATTTTTATTATTTTATCACAAGTAAAATGAACAGATTAATCGTTCATGTCTCCAACATGAAAAGAATGTAGATATACAATCAATCTGCTTCAAATAAAATATCCTCTGGGAAATTTCGTGCCTTAACGATTTATTATGTAAAACATTCAATTCAAATATTACAAATTAATAAACAAGTAATACCCATATAATAAAAACTTTAAATTGAATACAATCCAGCTTTAAAAACAAATTTAAAAGCACTATACAAACTCAAAATAAAGTTTAAGTCAAAAATATAACAAATAAGTATAAAATGTCTTCCCCAATTTCCATATTTAAAAATCACAAATAAGAATACTATTCAATGTATACAAATTAATAACATTTTTCTGAACAAATCCTTCACAGTTTAGCCAGTAGGGGATGCACGCTGTTGCCTTCATTCAAATCGGTCCAGAAACCTAGAAACTTAGTCGTGAAGCTGCAAATCTCTAGTTGAAACACCGATTTGCAGGAAGAATAGAAGATTTTTGTTTCGTGTGAGTTTTCATGTGACGTTTCAAACTTCCTTTGATGGAAAACCTTTTTTCGCATACTTCACACACATGAGGTTTCTCTTTAGTGTGTGTAAACAAATGCTGCTTTAAATTAGATATTTGACAAAACCCCCTTTTGCAAATTTCACACACATAGGGCTTTTCATCGGTATGACTTCTCAAATGCTTCCCTAAACTTGATCTTTGAGTAAACGCTTTTCCACAAAGCTTGCATTCGTGAGGTTTTTCTTTAGTATGAGTAAGCATGTGTATTTGCAGATGAGAATTTTTTACAAACGCTGTGTTGCAAACTTCACATGCATAATCTTTAATTTTCCAATGAATTAGTAAATGCTGTTTTAAATCACTTTTTCTTAGAAATCTTTTGTTGCATATGTCACACACATGAGGCTTCGTTCCTGAGTGGCAAAGCAAATGCCGAGTCAATTTCCAATTCTGAGTAAATCGTTTTCCGCAAACATCACACGTAAACGAATTTCTTTCAGCTGTCGATCCACAAAGTTGAGCCATTCTCTTAGTGCCTTTGTTTCAGTACTTAGATTCACAGAGAAAAACCCTTTTGACTACAACAATGAGAAAGAAACGCAATTTTTTTTACATACCTATACAGAATTTGCTTTAAATACCCTCATGTAATTCTTCTTTCTGATAATAAAATTTCTTCACTTCATTTCTTTATTATTGTTATTAAACTACCAACAAAAAAATTATATCGTAATATTTTTGTATTTGAAACATATAATTCCTCCAAATGTGGTTTTCATGATAATAAATTGCAAGGAATTTACCACCATGAACTTATGGAGCAAAGTGCTTTGCCACTAGAAATAGGGAAGGTGTGGGGAGGACTTCCACACAGAACAAGCAATATGAACCCCAAATTTTAAACAAAAATTCTCAAGTGTGACATTTGCCTTGTTCCCCTCTACTAACCGATTTAAAAAAAGGGAATTGCCCCATATTGATTTGCATTGATTATATTCTGCATAGACAGTAATGTTTTCGCTGAGCATGAATTTACTCATAGTTGATAGCTGTGATAAAATGCTACACTGCAGTATTTTATCACAGAAATTTTCCTCGTCGTACTACCTCAAGATACAAAAGAGGGGCAAATTAATATTTGGAAATACAAAATGGACATTTTATCCATCAAGACTTTTTACTTAAGAGAAGCCTTCATTAGCCAGATCACATTTTCAATCAGTTGTGTTAACTGAGCAAGTGTGCCACAAAAGCTTCTTGTCAAAACCGAGGATAGGCACTATAAATCTGTGTGGTGGAAAGCTTTCCTGTTTAGATCCAGGAGAGTCAGAAGAGAGTGCATGCATCCAGAAAATACTACAAAGAGAAAAAATGCGGATTTTACATTGGTATAAAAATATGATTATATACCATAAATTCATTAATACATAATTATAATATATGT
This sequence comes from Caerostris extrusa, assembly GCA_021605095.1. NCBI lineage: Eukaryota > Metazoa > Arthropoda > Arachnida > Araneae > Araneidae > Caerostris > Caerostris extrusa. The sequence continues at coordinate 95,187 of BPLR01011164.1, read as the reverse complement.
ATGTATAAATAATAATAGAATTTAATATTGGGTAGATGCAATTGCCACTACGAAACATTAATGTTAATTGCATTAATTAAAGTCTGTATTAAAACAATCGGGATATAAGTATCGGGTGTCCCCATGTTTTTCCTCCGATTTTGGCCTTTTCAATTGTCCCCTTCCGACTTCATGATTTCTGCGGTTTTGAAGTCTCCCCTGACTGATTTTTCCCCCCCACCCCACTAGCTTATTGTTACAAATTTACGGAAGACCCCGATTTTTTTACTTGATTTACACTAATAGAATTAACATTATCATATAGTAATTTTATGTAAATTTACCATTTTATAAATTATAATATTATGTCGTGTCAATATCTTTTTTCGTTAAAGTAAAAATTTTATATAATTATTGTATAATTCATCTGTTATGCTATATTCTATGTGCGTCCCTTGGAAGGGGGGGCGGGGGGGATGTTTGTTGGTCTCTGGCCCTGACCGCATGGGAGTCAGATATGTTCAACGGAATGGCCCGTTTCCGGTGGGCGCAGGTCATTTGTCACAGCTGTGGCTGAAAGGGATATGTCTGGGAAGTGTTTTAATTGGTGGGAGGCATACGAAACTTCGTACCAGATGGTCAAGAGCAACAATTTACCAAGACTTTTTAAGACTTTGTTATCTGTGCTGGAATATTTATAGATAGGGTGCGTTTGCCGAACGGAAATAGACTCTGATGGGGAGTCGACAATCGTCCCTCTTCCCCACTGAAAATGACCTTGTGAATGTGAGACATCAAAGGGGGATAGTAGTTAATAGTTAAAAAAAATGATATAATAATGAACTATATATTTTTTTCTTTTTCTACTAACATTTTAGTATTTTTTTTTCATTTGACTTTCATTCCATTTATACTAACATTTTTATTATTCTTAATTTTTTTTTTTTTTTTTTACTTATTGGGCAATTCACTTTTAAAATACTGTTCCTCATCTTCAAAGCCATTCGGCTCAAGACAAGAGAAGGTGGCAGCTATGCTGCCAACAAACTTCGGAACATACAAGATGATCGAAGGGGGAGATTGAAATAGGAATCGAGAGAGAGAGAACAAAACGGAGAAAAGACTGCGGACCACGAAAGGGAGCGAACTGCTCCGTTTCCCGTAATGAAGTGGTAGAGGGCCCAGAACAGAAAAGATATCCTGACGCTGTCTCCAAGTATCAGAGACCAAGACAAGACCTTCTTGCAAGACACAAGAGTCCCGTGAGCGGTTGGCCCCTGCTGTCACGACTTTGAACAGTGGTGCTAGACTTCATTCGTCATGATGCTTTTGAGCCCGACTCTCGGTTTGAACGAGTTAGCTTAAGATACCCTGGCTAAAGCGTCATTTGAATAAATTACAGTTTAAAAAAAACACGCTATTAGAGTTAATCAAAGTAAAAAATAATTGTTAACATAAGAATAAAATCACTGACGGGAAAATGAATGTCACTGTTCTAAAAGCGTGGGGTGCTCGATATCAATCGTTATAATTTTCACTAGTTTCATTCCGAAATGCAGAGTTAGTTTAAAAAATGTCATACAAAGCCCCCACGCTTTTAGAACAATGACAATCATTTTCTCGTCAGTCATTTATTCTTGTGTTAACAATTATTTTTTACTTTTAGTTTGATGAACTCTAAAAGCGTATTTTTAAAACTATGATATTTAAATGAGGTCCCGGTAAGGAGGACTGGAACTATAGTTCTTGCAATAATTTAATTGTGAGTAAAACAAAGGCTAAATGCGAATAGGTCGAGCTAGCCAGGATTCGAACAGGGAATCTCCTGATCCGTAGTCAGTGTCCTCGATAAGTCTACAACGTTTAAATTAAATGGGATCGCTTAAAGTAGGGCAAAATCGAGCCCAAAGAGTCAGTTACAAACAAACATACAGGTGAAACTAATAAAAGCTACTTTATTAAAAAGGAAGTTGTTCATCTATGCGTCATATGATGGACATGTTTCCCTTGCTTCCCGATTGGAATCATCAACTGCTGTAAGTGACTTAATGCTTATTAATACTGAAACTTTAATTTTGAAAGAAAAAAAAAGTGCCTCTCTTTCCCAGCAGTTGTGGCAAGTAATGAGCTATAGGGATTATCAACTTATTATTTTATTAGTAAATATTATTTTGGGATTGCGGCAACATGTATAAATTATATTTTTTTACTAATGCATTATCGGAATTTCACTTTTACTTAGATAATATTAATTGTATGATTTATTTCAAACTTAAATTTGTAAATATTAATGAATACACTTTTGTCAATATTTAAAGTCGTGAAATTTATCTGTGAATTATTTCAAGTGTGTGTTTTTCTTTTCCAACTTATATAGTATGTGTCTCTGAAGGCATGCGAACTTGTAGGTTTAATTTGTGATATGGGTTATTGCTGAATTCATAATGGTTAATGTGTGTGTTGGGTAAAGGGTAGCTAGTTGTTCCTAGGTTCGAGTTATTGTTTATTTAAGGTCACAAGATGAGCAACTACAATACATAAAAATTGGTGCCGTCACAAAGATCTTCAGAAAATTTGCTGATTGTGATCGTCACGGTACCAATTACTAACTACAAGGATTGCCAACCAGGCGCTTTGAACAATCTGCATCGATTCTACCAATTTCCAATAAATGGGACCTCAACTCATGGCGTCAGTAGATTTGCATCTAATAGCTGCTGCTGAAGAAACATGAGTGTGGTCGGATGTCGTTGACCGTTATTGATTGCGTTTGCCCCGTCGGTGCCATGGATGTTTGTAGTGGTTCGGAATCCACTTTAAGCTGTCTCATGTGACCGTAGAGCGTCACAGATCCCAATCAAGTTACTTCTCAACCCATATCATTCTCAAACTGTAAAGGAGCAACTCAGCTCTAGGCACAGTGATGTGATGTAGTAGTAGGCTTTGGCTTGACATAGATGGTTTGAAGCTGTAGGGTCATTTAAGTGCACACTTTAGGCCGAGACCTACAGTTTAACGTGAATTCCGAACCACTCACAAACATCCGTGCGTCTGAGAGGATTCGAACCTGAAACCTGTTGATACCAATGGCCAGAGCGCTAGCCAATTGGCTATCAGGCCGCGCTTCCGGATGATCTCCACTATACAGAGTGATTCAAAGTGTTTCCTCAGGTAATAATAGACGTAGGATGGTTGAAAGTAAATGCAGGAGGAAGAAATTTGAACGCGCAGACAGAAGGAGCATCCACATTTTGTTCGTAAGTCTTCCGTGTGACTCGATTCGTCTATATTTTAAAATAGAATGAGTTATTCTTCCACTACATCGTAGATTCGTGCTACAGGCGTTAATAGGAATAAATCGATTACTAGTTTTTCCAAGTGATATTTGCCCACGACAAAAATGAGTGCCTTCTCCGCTCACATTTAGCTGACTACAATCATGCTTTCACATTATCTGCCATGAAAGGATTGCAGCTTTTTTTTTTTTTTTTTTTTTTTTTTTGTCTTTGCAACCCGTGCGTGTCTCGTAGAACAATCAAAGATTGCTGCAAATTAAAACTTATCTTGTAAAGAAAATTCGCAGACTTAAAGTTTAAATAACTTATAAGTAAGTCTGCTAAATAACGAATTTGTTTTATACAAAATGATTTATTCCTAGTTGGCAAATTCACGAAAAATAAATACATCTACGAAGGATACGGTAATGCAAATGGCCTCTTAGAAGTTCGACCATCCCCATGTCTTCGCAGAACCGGTCAAGAGGAGAGAGAATCAACGAATAGAAGGGAGATTTCAGTTATGCCCGAATGTTCTGTGCTGTACCACAAGTGCATCCGTGCGACATCAACAATTTATTTCATCAACTCAGTAACTGACTTCACTGGACGTGTACTTGAGAGAGTCATACAAGAGGTAAATTACGCTTAAAAAACTACAGTAGAACGGCTTTTTTTCTGTTCCAAATTGTTGAGTTTCTTCAACAGCAATCCTATGCATTTCACAAAGGGAAATGTGAATTACTTGTAATTTCCCAGAGAGCAAGTGAACGTTGCGAAGAGATAACAAAAGCAAAATGAATAAATGTTTTTATTTAAAATATATTATTTGTGAGGAAGTTTAATAGAATACAGTCTTTCTGCAGCAAGTTACAAAGCATTATCTGAAAACAGTCATCCGATAAAAATTGATTTTTTTTCTCACAAAAATATGAAACCATTACATTACCTTTTAATAGTGCAAACATTGTTTTTTTTTTTTTAAATATAACATTTTATAAAAATCTTACAGTAAGCTGTAGAATTCATTGAGTGAATAAAATCTAATTTTAAAAATCGTGAAAATTAAGTTTCAAAATATCACATTTATATAAAAGGATCTAAAAATTTAAAGATGCTTTTATATGCACAATAAAAAATAAATTTTAAACTCATATTTTCTAATAATCAACAATTAATGTATATCAATGAAAATTGCTGAAATTAAATAATACAATTTTGAAAATGTTCAAAACCATTTCTAGTTGATACAGTAAAGGCTGCCCACAATTTATTGTTCATCATTCAGGAATTTTAGAAAGCCTCAACTACTATACTACTTAAACAATAATCCAAAGAGAATAAAATTGAATACATAAAAGGTAAAAAGCAACATTTATATTAAAAGAGAAGTTCCACAATAAGAATTTTAAAACAATATTCGAAATGAAACGCATACGAATAATGGACATTTCCGTATTTGCCGTGAAAGTACTGTCTTCTGTGAATCTCGTTTTTAAAACAAAGTCTCTTTTGAGAAATAGTTTTTATGAAGCACCTTCATTTTGCATGAATTTTCTGGTGATTTGATAAATACAATCTCCGAGAAAATACTTTATGACATACTGCGCAAGCAAATGGTTTTACTTCGGAATGAGTCATCAAATGAGAAGTTAAGTTTGATTTTTTTGAAAACCCTCTTCCGCATACATCACACACAACGGACTTTTCTTTGGAATGAGTCATCAAATGAGTACTTAAACCTGATCTTTGAGAAAACCCTTTCTGGCATACTCCGCACACAAATGGTTTCTCTCCGGTGTGGACGCGGCAATGGGTTTGCAGATCCCACTTCTGAGAAAACACCTTATGGCACAACTCGCAGGAATGAGGCTTCTCTTGAGTGTGAGTTCTCAAATGACGTCTCTCAGAGATGACCTTTGTCCAAATGCTTTGTCACACAAACTGCATTTGTATGTCTTCTCCTTGGCGTGAACAAGCATATGGATTCGAAGGTCCTGCTTTCGAAGAAAATCTTTCTGACATATGTCACACGCGTGAGCTTTAGCTCCCTCGTGAATTACTGAATGCTGTTTTAACTCCCTTTTTCTACGGAATCTTTTGCCGCACATGCCACATTCATGAGGCTTCAATCCCGAGTGGCAAAGTAAATGATCTTTCAAATTTTTTTTTTTTGATCACATTTTTTCCCGCAAATATCACAAGAAAAATAATTATTTTCCATAGTTGGTCCACCAAGCTCAGCCATTATTTAATGCGTTTGCTAAAGTACTCGATTCACAGAGAAAAAAAAAAAGTTTTTTTTATAAAATACAATGTGAAAGAGACGCGAATTTTATACTGATATAAGTAATTTCTTTTTAAATAAACTAAGAGATATCAAGTTTCTCTCCTTTCATTCCATTATTGTAGCTGTTAAAGTGCCAGCAAATAATAAAAAAAAAGTAGTGCTTCTATTTTTGAAAAAAGGTGATTCATCCAACTAGGATTCTCTTGGACATACGGAGATATGCTTTTCATGAGTCATTCACAAAGGAATGGAATTGTCTAAAACTCGATTTTTATTAAAACACCGAATAGGTGTTAAAAGTAGAAGATATAACAGAAGGTCAAGTTAATATTTGGAAACACAAAATGGACATTTTATCCATCAAGACTTTTTACTTAACAGAAGCCTTCATTAGCCAGATCACATTTTCAATCAGTTGTGTTAACTGAGCAAGTGTGCCACAAAAGCTTCTTGTCAAAACCGAGGATAGGCACTGTAAATCTGTGGACCGGAAAGCTTTCCTGTTTAGATTCAGGAGAGTCAGAAGATGAGAGTGCATGCACCCAGATAATACTATAATAAGAAAGAAATGCGGATTTTACATTTAAAAAATATGCATCATGTGCCTCATTAATACACAATTATAATACATGTATGAAACACAATAAAAAATTTAATATTAGATAGATGTAATTACCACTATGTAACATTAATGTTATGTACATTAATTAATGTCTGTACCAAAACATTCGGGAAATCTCAAGTATCTGATGGCACTCTTTTTTTTTTTGCGACCTTGGCCTCTTCACGACCTGTGACTCCCCCCCCTCTCTCTCTGCTGACCTCACGTTTTCTTTTACGCGTCACTGTCCCTCGCCCCCATAGACGCCGGGTTTTTTACTAGATATATACTAATAGAACTAACATTTTTCAATTTCTTCTAATAGCTCACACTCTCCCTGCATATATGTTTTTCAATTTTCAACCGTTCATAAAAATACTTTTTATTCAACCACTCAAGTTCAAATACATTTTTTTTTAACTTGTAGTGGATGACACTTGATACTAATACAGTTTTTTCAAATATCAATTCATTCATTAAACTTAATTAATTAATTTTAGATTTTTTAAAATTTAAGTTGCATATATCTACCAATAGATGGCGCCAGATAAACTTACAAAAGTGTATTGAAAATTATTTATAAAGGATTTTCTGCAATATAGTGAAAAAAAGTAGGAATTGACTTAAAAAATTTTTTTTTATGTTACTTGTTAAATAATAATTTTATATAAATTTACCATTTTATAAATTATAACATTACTAACTTGCGGCGGAAATGAACCAAAGCAGAATTAATTCTAGCAATGAAATACACAAATTCTAGGCTTATGACTAACAAATATGCATAATTCATTTAAAATATATATAAATAATAACTCATTTGACTAAATGTTTAGTAATTAAATACATTCGAAGTTAATTTTAAAGCGGTTTCCGAAATTTTGAGCATAAAAACAAGTAATATATATATAAAAATTTTTTTTTAAGTCAATTCCTTTTTTTTCTCAATATTGTAGAAAGTCCTTTATAAATAATTTTTCATTCATTTTTTAAGTTTATCTAGCGCCCTCTATTGGTAGGTACATGCAACTTAAATCTAAAAAAACCCTAAAATTAATTAATTAAATTTAATGAATGAAAATAATATTTGAAAAACTGTATTAACATCCAGTGTCATCCACTAGAAAAAAAAATGTATTTGAACTTGAGTGGATGAATAAAAAGTATTTTATGAACGATTGAAAATTTTAACAAGATATATATAGGGAGAGCATGAGCTAATAGAAGGAATTGAATAAATAAAAGCAGGATGCATTGCATGAATGAATGACAGATATAAACAGTATAATAATATTAAAATATACTAAATTTTTTAATTTGCATAACCTAGGATGCAAGAGTCAGCACAGCATGCACACTAGTAACTGACCTTGTACTTTACACTAATCCACACCATTAGGGATTGCAATATTGAGCCATTTGTACAATTTTGTAATACCGGTATTCACAAGTTTAAATACCGTTTTTTCGGTATTTACTAAAATTTAGAATTCTCAACTGTGAAAGAATTCTTATCTGAAAAGTAAAAAATTCTTATCTGTGAGAACAAGGTTGTAGTTGTGAAGAAAGTGTGTAATATTTTGATAGTTTTTAAATTAGTGAGTTTGTTATTCACATTGTATTTGCATATCATAATTTAGAGTTCAAAATATTTTTCAGATTTATTATATATATACTCATAAATAAATTAGAATTGGCGGTAACTAAAAATTTTCAACAAACCGAAATACAATACAGAAATCAGCTCTATCCAAAACAATCCGACGAGAAATAGATTTATTCGAAGATGAGGGATTTAGAGGTAAATACTTGGAAAAAGTTAATCGCGCATTGCTAACATTTCCACGAACTAGCGTAGATGCTGAAACAGCGTTTTCAACAGCGGATAATTTTAGCACAAAAATTAAGTTCCAGGCTTAATGATAGTACAATTGATGCATTATGTTTTTTAAGATCACATTTCAAAAATTTGTAATAGTACCACAGACTGAATAGTGATATTTACACTCTTTTGTGATTTAAATAAATAACATGTTCCTTTATTTTTTTTGCGATTCTTTTTTTTTACTGTCATAGTTTATAAATTACAAATTTTTTTGTGATATTTATATTCTCTAATAAAACTGGCAAATAAAACAAAGAAACACCTATGTTTTCTTTATTTTTTTTAAATTTCTAATACCGGTATTAAAGCCGGCATTAAGATCTAAAAAAAATATGAATACCGGTATTGAACTTTTTGGTCCGATATTGCAATCCCTACACACCATATTAACCGGTCTTAGGGTTACAGTTATTATAGTAACGACGGAATCGCTATCATTGGCGACTAAAGCCGTTTGGCGATTGCTCACTAGGCTCGAAACTAGGGACGTTCGATATCTGAGAATCCCCTAACATTACATGGGGGAAAAAAAAAAAAAAAAAAAAGGAAAACACACACACACACATTTAGTGCAAATGAAAATCGTTTTAAATAAAATTACTGTACCATGCAACACGTCAGCATGACAGCAGCTGTTCTGATTCAACTGGCAGGTGAGGTTATTTGCGAATGGAGACCAAGCACAAAACAACGTTTAGGTGAAACGGGGAATGCATGGCGCCACCTAAATAATAACAATATTCGAATCAATTATATTCCTCTTAAATAACATGTGCACACTCAATTCACGTCCATTTGCTGAGAAATCAATAATATAAATATAACTATATAATGACTATATATATATAACTATATATCAATTATAATATATAACTATAAATCAACAATATAATGAAATCATGAAGTTTTATCAATTTAAAAACAAAGTATTCAAGTAAAGATAAATAAGTTTGTGGTGTCATTTAAATGTTACCGTTATTTATATCTGTATTCATTAATCAGTCATTATTATATCCAAGAAAAATAATTAAATAATAGTTAATTTTAACAGATGACATTAATATGAGTCAATAAAATAATAATATGCCTTAAGGCATCAATAACAATCGTCTAAGTATTTGCCAGCTGCATTAAAACAAACAAAAAAAATATTATATAACCATCTCTTTTTCTACTTTGATTAAATATTTTTTTTTTTTTTTTTTTTCCTTTTTTTTTTTTCAAAGGACTGATGATCTTTTTACTTTCTCTATTTTGGTTCTTCAAAACATAAATCGACGGAAATAGCAAACACAGACAGCTTTCAAACGGTGAAGTGTTAAAAACGGAAGTTCTTTGTTAGAGCTGTAGATTGGCGCCAACAAGCCAATTATCTCTTTCTCGGGGAGCAGACATATGGGAACCCAATATAGGTGAATTAGACCTCACGCGTGGCAGACTGCGCATATTAAGCTCCAGCCAGCGCCTTTTTCTTTTGGTGTGAGTTCTAATATTATTGATTGCGTATGGAAAGATTGCGGACATATTGCATCTTTCTGAATAGTGGTGAAATTATTAAAAGTAAAGCGTGATTAGTGCTTGTTTGGATTATCCAATATTTCAACTATAAAGTATCTATATTATTGGTTAATAATATAAATATTATGGTAATAATAAATTGTTATTAATATTATAAATATTTTTAAAATTTTTGAAAAATTTATCTTGGCCCGCTAAACTTTTTTTTTTTTCGATTTTTGGCCCGCTGCCGAAAAGTTTTCCCCATGCCTGGTTTAAGCGAAGGCACTTGTATCTATATTAAAAGTTCAATCTCTCGTCATAATGTGCATATTGTAAATTTAAATCTGGCTGAGGCTGCTGCAGTCCAGGTTAATTTAATTAACAGACCACCAATCATTATTGTTATGTACCCCCTCATTGTCCATGTGGTTTTCTCGGTGGAGAGGATCTAGATAAATTTTTAGACTTGGACCTAATGTGATAGTTGCTGGTGATCTAACCCACTTCTACCTCAGTTGGAAGCTCGGTAGGGAGGGCAAAAATCGATACGGTTCTGAACTGTATCGATATATTTGAAACCAACGAGAATGAGCGTTGTTGCTCCCCCCATCAACCTACTAGATATGGCATTATTCATCATCAATGAGGAAATGTCTTAGACATGGCGATCTTTAAATATATTCCCCTAAATTATAAAACTGAGATTGTTATGGATTTAGATTCTGATCACCTCTCCGTTATCATTTCCTGACACCAACGTCGAGTCACTGAAAGGTCAAAGTCAATCTTAATACTAATTGGCAAGACTTTAATATCCTCATTAAAAACCTCTTCCCAATTTAATTTTAAACGTAAATGATGATGCCAATAATTCTATTCTAGGTTTATATAAAAAAAACTTCAAAACCTAAATTAAAACCTCCACCGGTTAGGTTTCCAGTCAACATAAAAACCAGAAATTGGCTCTCCGGAGGGCTGGCAACGAACGAGAGATCCAAGTCTCCGAAATTCATACAATAGTAAAAGGAATGAAATCAGAATTCGGATAAGAAACTATTCACAGTAACGATGGGAACATTCCATTGAGGCACTATCGCCTGCAGATAACACCTATATTTTTAGACGCAAGTCTATTTTAGATCCCCCCCTTCGTTCAAATGGTCATTCGTATGCCCTGAAGGAGAAAGTCTTTGCATTTTTTGAGAACCACCACGACGTCGAAGATAAAAGATTCTTCCAACGCAAACACTGAACTATTCACAGTAACGATGAGAACATTCCATTGAGGCACTATCCCCCCACACCCTATATTTTTAGACCTATTTTACGCAAACCTTACACAAGCATTCAAAATGGTCATTCGTATGCCCTGAAGGAGAAAGCGGAACTCTTTGCAGACAGCCTTCAACTGCAATTTGAGAACCACCACGACGTCGAAGATAAAAGATTCTTCCAACGCACAAACACTGAAGCAAAGACTTTCCTTATTCGCACAATTCCTGTATATGGTATCGATAGCTCTAGAAAAAGATCTAGAGCTATCTACGCTGCGACATTTGAGTCCTTCCCCTGTCTAAAAAGAATTCGTGGGACTCACAATGACCAAAAATAGCAAATCTGATGTGTCTATTTGGCTCCTTAAATTTTCATTTATTGCCACGATGTGCAAAACTAACATAAATACACGCTCCAGGAAGAGACTATCTATGATACTCACTGGGAATCTTTCCCGGCATTGAAAAGGCGTTGTGGAATTTATTCTGCAACTGCTGATTCTACCGCTGTGACTGTTGTCTAGTCACTATGATCACTTTAAGCGAATCTGAGCTGCAATCTTTGGCATTTAAATTTTAATTATTTGCTACGATGTGCACCTTAATTTAGAACATGGTTATCTAACTTTTAATGTTAATTTAAAGTCTTTAATTCACTGGTTCCTTAAATTTTTGATCTCTTAGTCTTATTCCTAATAGTTTGTTTACTTTTTAAGATTACCTAAATTGATTCACTTAACAGCTTCCGGCTGACTTAAATTTTTGTTTACTGTTTATTGGCTAATTCTTTTATCTTACAATTTTGTCTTAACTTCTAATGGTACTTAACTTGTATAAATAATTTAACTTAATTCAATAGCTAATTTAATACTGCTCTGATTTCATCTTTTATTATAAAGTTTAACTTTATTTACTTATTTTTATAAGTACTCAAATAAAAAATGTATTTTTTCCTAGCTCCGGTTGGGTTTTTCTAAATGTATCCAACTGACTGATGGCGCCATCTGTTGGCGAGCCAGTCAGCTATACTAGAAGATTCTATTTTTGTATGTTTCTACGTGTTCTGCTGTTAACTATTAATTTCTTTGCTATTATGCTTGATTTTATCTTAATTCCTTTTATTTTATTTTTCTTAAAATTTTATTTTTAACTGTAACCTTTTTATCTTTTTTTTTTTTTTGGGGGGCATCGTCAACGGACTCTTAATTGTACCGATAGCTTAGCTTTTCGATCTCTTGCTTTGATTGTTCTCAAGCAAGAGATGTTTTTCCTAATTTTTAAATTGTTTTATTTTATTTATTACTACTCTCTAATTTAAGCAAATTCATTAGTGCAAATTTTTTAACTATTTTATGTGGAGATATTGTGGTTCTTAAAACCACCAAGGAACTCCGTAACCGGTACGCTCGGTGCCCAACATAAATACTGGCTATCGCAATATTTTTTTTCCGTAAATGATATCTAATATTCTTAAGAAGTTAATGTTTTCATTACTAATGTATTCATTTTAAATTCTTAATTTAATTAATTTTTATTTTTCATTAATTCACTGACCTTCAGCGGGTAATCGTGTTATGGACTCTTAATTGTACCTGAGTAACTTAAACGTAACTTACTTCTTTCTTTTTATTATTTAATAACATAAATTTTATTTTTTATCAATTCCCGATGTAATTTCAATAATGTAAATTTAACTATATTAAAGATTATGTGGAGGTTTTCGGGGTATATTTACCCCATAGGTACACAGAAACAAGTACGTTCGTTTCCGTTCACTTTGCTTCTAAGCAAGCATACTGGCTTGCACAGAAGGAGTATCACAAAATCCTCTACAATTTTCGTATATTTCATCCCTTTTAATGCCAGATATCCAATTGCTTTATATTAAAGCTTGAATGCAAAGGGATAATCTTTTGATGTTCCGTGCATTTACCGGGTGCAGGCATGATATCCCTTTGGATAACGGGAAATTTTTTTTTTTTTTTAAATGCACTCGCACAATCCTTGCGAAATAAATTTATTTCAACGGATTCGTATTTATTTTACCTTTTGCATTAATCTTTGACTGCAAAGTTTAAATTTATACTTTTCTAGGGCAATAAAATTTCTTTCTCCATTAAATTGATTTGTTAATTGGTGCCATTATCACCCAAAACTTTGCCTGAAAAATTTTGAGTAACTATCTGCAATAATTACATTAAAGATGAATGCAGAAAGGGAGCCACTGAATAAGTGTTAAAGAATAGGTATTGAATACGTGTTAAGGGAGCCACTTGAATAGGTGTTAAAATCAGTTAGAAACGGTTCAATTATTGAAGCTAGCGATAAAAAAAATGCCTATTATTGAACTTGTTAAACGAAATGATCTCCAACTAAAAGTGCGCATATTCTAATTTGGCTGCAAACTCAACTCCTTTGTTCAAAAACCAAACGCAGTCTGCCGATATTGCATTTCTTGATCATCCAAGCAAATTCAGTTTGCATTTTAATTTTCATTTTTTTTTTTTTTTTTTTTTTTTTTTTTTTGCAATATATTACGCAAGTGGCGCAATTTATATTCATGAAGCAACAGAAATTAAAAGAATTTTATCTTTCATGCACTTTGAAATTAGAAGGAAATTGGAGGTTCTGAATCCACTTTAAACTGTAGGTCCCAGTCTGTTTAGTCCTCGTGTGCGCAAAATGATCGTAAAGCGACATACGAAACCTTTTCGGTGTTTTTGGAGACATACCAAACCTTTTTCCCAAGCTAGTTAATTTAAAGGCTGCAATTTCGAAAATTAAAAATTAAAAAAAAATACAAAAGTTAACAGATAAAGAAAAATCTTGACACCATCAATCACATTCATACATCTTTTTCACAGCTCATCTATGGGTGATTTTTTCTTGTATGTACTATGAACAGCTCACAAACGGATGATGAAAGAGGACATTCCATTCCAAGGTCTGTTTTGAAACCCTCAAGTTATATTCCTTGTGTGTAATCTTTTAACTTAATTTCTATGCTATAATTGAAGTAACTACATTTAATGCTAATTTTTAACTAATTTAAGATGTGGAGGTATCGTGGTTCTTAAAAACCACATAGGAACTCCGTAACAGGTACGCTCGTTGCCCTTAATTTCTACTGAGATGGAATTTGTTCATTGACTATGGCACAAACTAGATTGTATATTGATAACACAAATACTACTTAAAATAAAAGTAAAATGTAACAATAAATATAATAAACTGGAATATCATGCAATATATTTTTGCCTTTTGCAAATTTTTAATCTATAATAAATAACAAGATAGAAAAATGTTTTTCTACATTATAGTCAAAATATTATTTCAAATAATGTAATATGAAAGATTTTAATTTCATGAAGTTTTAACAATAATTGCTTTTATTAATCTGCATTCACATTTTTAAGTGAAATTAATAAACATGAGAATGATGTAGATTTAAAAAAGGAAAGCGGTACAATATTCCTACATATATTTAGGATCACAATCTAGGCTTTTTAACACTTGCATATTCTATTTTCTAATATTTAATTTAACCTTTGGTGGACACATGTGCTGATTATGCCATTTAATCCACAATGTTTTGCCATTTATACAACAACACTTTGACCCAATTCCTAAAATGTTTACATTATCACAAGTAACTCATACTGGTAAGGCAAACATATAAAAATTCTTTACTATTTACCTCAAAAATGCAAATTGCTTAATGGGTAAGAATCATATTCATTAAGTATTTATAGACATATTTAGGCCAGCTTCTAGACCTCTCACTATTACAAATTATTATTTCTAAAAGAAAGAAAAAAAAATGTCCTAGATAACAGACATAAATATATGTGCCCGTTAGGACAACAATTTTAGTAAAATAACACATGTCACTCAAAACCATCCATCTAAGCACTATACCTACAAAATTCAGTTACTATTCACTTACATCCACAAAGAAAAACATTGACTTATCCAAACAAACTCATTTTTTTCAGTTAATGAATTGTTGCACTTCATAACAATTATAATACTTACTTGACTGAGACCTTATTTATCACCACAGACTCAGAAATTGCACCAGAGCAAACACCTTGGAAATTCAACTTACTTTTATTTATGAACTCAACTTCCCAATTGCTGCTCTGCCTACACCAGATCTGGTTATCTGACACTCTCTAATTGGACATGCTCTAATTAAAAACTTTCTTTTTTATTACCATTCAGAATCTATCTCTGCCCATACATCTGACATTAATCTTGTTTTGTTTAAATTTGATTTCCCTATCTGTGGAATTAATATTCCAAAATACCATATTTTGAAATGGACTAAATTTTCATATTAATTAAAACTTACAAATTGCGCTCCTAGTAATTTTGACACACACATAGAGGTGGAAATTGCTATTAAACATGTCACCGAAATTATGATATCACTTGACATTATATGTACAAAATGTTTTGATTAGGTGTTTCATAACACTTATAAACACAAAATCAAAACAGATAAAAGTTCATACTTTTCTACAAACATCAGAAATAAAATTACTATAAGGAGCAATATTAGTCAATTTTGAAAGTTCATAAAATAAATTCAGGACAAGCAAAATTAATTAAATTACTATAAAATTTTACAAGGTGAAATTAAACAGAAATGAATATACATAATAATTATAAAAGCAGTATTTCTCCTAACGACAATTCTCTTAGGAAATCAATTATAAAGTATAACAATACAAAAGCAAAATATCCCATTGCACCCCAAAAACAACAATACCCTTGATTACACTAACCCAGACATAGCCACAACACTTACAAACACTACCAGACTCAATTTTCTCCTAAAGACATTAGTCACCCTGTCACTGAGCAACTAATTTCCAAAATTATTCACAAATATGCCACTTCTTATAGTCCCTGTTCACACCATGCCAATTCAAGTCACACCCTCCAGATTTTAGATTTTTCAATTCATTAAAAACTTAAGTAATAATAAAGCAACAGACACAAAAGAAATTTTAAAACATCTTATTTACCATTTAGTCTCCTGCCTATAACTTTTAAACTATATGAATGCTTCATTCTGATTCATGTAAATAAAAATATTAACACTTCACAAACATGTACAATTTATATCACTATATAATTACCTACAACACATCAATTACTTTTAGAAGTGCATATCCGGCAGCATCAGTAATAGGCATACCACAGTTTCACTATACATTGATGTTACTAAATCAATTGACAAAGTTTGGATACATTCACTTATTTTAAAACTTATATGATACTTCCTGAATGATATCATTAATATTCTTATACACTATCTCAAATAGGTTTCTTTTGTCATTAATGTTGATTTTACTTTTCCACATTTGATCACTACCGGCTAACAACAAGGATCACTTCTAGGCCCAATCTTACACCATAAACATAAGTGGCATTCAAAATTCTATTCATACCAACAAATTTATTTATGCAAACAGCACGGTCATTTTTTCACAAAACTCTATACCACAAGCAGTCAGAAAACACATTAAAAATTACATTACACAGACAGAAACCTGGTTGGCCCAATGAAAAATTAAAATTTATATTTAATAATTGAGTGCTTCAGATTCAAGCCAAAGTATTTTAAACATCTTACAAAACATTAAATAGAGTTATATAAAGAATTTCGATATCAATCTCAACAAAATACTAACATGACCTCAGTATGTTTTTAAACAAAATTAATAAACTTCAAAAATTCTTTGTTCCTTACTTTCCGAATATTCTCACTTAGATTTAGATAACAAAATATTTATAAAAAAAATCTTTTTATATGTAACACCAATAGGGTTTATGCAGCAAAAAGGCACTCTGCACAAATAAAAACACTGCGGTACATATTAGATGACCCTTAGTCGTTTAGAAGTTATCAAATTTCAAAACAAATACATATTAAATATTACTCTAAACAATTAACAGACAATTTTTACAAAATTAATAATATTCCAATCTGAACAGTTTAAATACTTTTTGTTTCAAAACTCTTCCTAGTATTTTAGCAAAATTTTTTCCTCTTGTACACATAATTTTTGAAATATTTTATTACTTTATTTCCTGATTTCTTTTTAACTGTGTAGGATAGATGTATAATTTACACTAATTGAACATTAGCTATGTTGTACACTCATTTCTTCCATTTGTGCAACTTTTATATAGGCATAATTTTTTTTTTTCTAGTTTTATAATTAACACATAATATTTCCTCATTCTTGTACATGCTTTTCTAATCTTTTTTATTTTTTTTTTTTACTTAATTTTTACTATTTTAGTCATAAAGGTGTTCAAGAGCTATATTGAACACTATATTCTTCCTTTTATAACTCAGAGCTTTACAATTTGTTGCCAATATCCTTGAACTATTTTCACGTGCACACAAAATTTCATTTTTTACATGTTTTACCAAATTTTTTCATTTTTCAAAATATACCTGAGCTTAATTTTCAGAATTTTATTTACAATAAATATTCTGAGCACTAAATTCTTCCTTTTCAAAAATATTTAAAAAATATACAACATGTCTTATATTATGCACTATGTATTACATAATACCATATTTTATTTAAGTATACAAAATTATATAATATGTAAAAAGCCTAACAAGTTGTTTCCCATTTCACAAATTTTTTTAAACATTCCCTTGCACCCAATTTTTCTTTCTTATTTTAAATTCTACAGTTCTTTACTCATTTTAAGTATTAACTTTGACATTTAAATGTATACATTTACAATTTTTTCTTTTTTTCTATTTTTAATTTTCTCTTTTCACTACATTACCAACACATACTACATCAGTTAAGGAATATCTAACAAATCTATTGATGACTAGTAATAAAAATATACTTGAATACAATAGTTCAATAAAAATATTTATAAAGTTCAACAGGAAAAATAAATAATTATCATAGTCATAAAAAAGTTATACAAAAGCCTGTTGGGTTTCTTAATATTGAATTATTTGAATCGATAGTGATATATTTAATTAACCAAACAAAGAGTTTCCAATTAGAAAGATCAGTACAAATCAAGAATCACTAAAGAATATTTATCAATATCATAAAATTTATGTTCGTGAAAATTTGGGATTTATAAATAAAATGTTAGTGAACATCATGCTTACCTCACAAGTTGCTTTAATTTCTTTAAATGTCAAGAGAAAGAAAATAACTAAAGCATTTAAAAGTGTTACTTTTAACATGAAAGAAAAATAAATAATATTTCAATACAGCAATCCCAAAATTTAAAATATACACTTCATAACAAAAGTGTTTACTTATCGAAACACAAACAGTGACAGTGAAAGTTGCAGTTGTTATTCAAAACTGCTATTTCAAATATAAAAACCTTGATGACATTGGTTCGATATTCTTCTTTTAAATCCCATTCAAAATTCACCACACAATGTTAAAATAAAAAATAGTATAAACTTGTTCCAATTTGAAAACAAACGTTATTCGAGTTTTAGACAAGGAGTTTTGCACAATTAAATTTCAAGATAATTCAGTAAAAAAAAAAAAAAAAAAATAGAGCAAGGCATGAATAGATTTGTATACCTTATTAGTGAAAAACAAGAAATTCGAAGTAACTAAAAATCATCTTTCGTGAAACTAGACTTTAGCGAGCAAAAGTACCACCAGAGAGAAGCTTCCAATCGAGTTGTAGTATTTTGGTGATCACTATGGATTGCAATATCGGACCAAAAGTTCAATACCGGTATTCGATATTTTTTAGATCTTAATACCGGGATACCGGTTTTAATACCAGTAGAGAAATTTTAGAAAAGAAAGAAAACACAGATGTTTTTTGTTTTGTTTTATTTGCCAGTTTTATTAGAGAATGTAAATATAAAAAAAAAAAAAAAAAATTTAACTTATAAATTATAACAGTATATAAAAAATTACAAAAAAGTAAAGGAACATCTTATTCATTTATATCACAAAAAATGTAAATATCACTATTCAGTCTGTGACACTATTATAAATTTTTGAAATGTGATCTTAACAAACATAATACATTAATTGTACTAAGCCTGGAAAGTAATTTTATGCAAAAATTACCAGCTGTCGAAAACGCTCTTTCAGCATCTGTTAGCAATGCGCGATATACTTTTTCAAGTATTTACACTCTAAATCCCTCATCTTCAAATAAATCTATTTCTCGTCGGATTGTTTTGGATATAGCTGATTTCTGTATTCTATTTTGGTTTGTTGAAATGTTTTTAGTTATCGCCAATTCTGATTTTTGTTCAAGAGATAATTCCTTTTCACTATCGACATTAGTGTCATTATAATCTTCGATAACTGTACCAAATTCTTCTGAATGTGGATTGGTTTGTGGGTGAAAAATTTTAAGAAAGTGTACTATAAACTTGATCAAATTTGAATTGGTTAGTTTAATTTTCTTCCTTTTCATTCTAATTTTTAAAATCATTATAATTATGTAAATATCGTAAGACATTTTCTATTTCGAATGCCTTTCTTCTGTGCGATTTTTCAATGTAATATATAATTCTTCAGATAATGATGTGTGCTGTTCTTTCAATGACTCACCAATCTCTTTCTTTTCAAAGTCAGCAATTTAAAAATATCGAAGTATTACACGAAGAATTCTGAATAAGAATTCTAAACTTCAAGTAAATACCGAAAAAACGGTATTTGAACTTGTGAATACCGGTATTACAAAATTGTACAAATGACTTGAAATACCGGTATTCGGTATTGCAATTCCTAGTGATCACCTACGAAGTAGTGTTACATTTAGCGAAATTCGGGTTTTGAAATAAATTTGATCATTAGATCATTCACTGAAGGAAAAAAAAAAAAAAAGGTATACGATCATTGGTACATTGTAAGTTGCTCATTTGTTACAATGTGCGATATTTTAAAGTAAAAATATTAATAAAATTAGATTTAATTTTTATGACATTTTATACCTAATTATAGAAAAAAATTAAGCAAATAATTTTTATTTGAATATCATAATCTTTATTATTTTAATCATCTTAAAATAAAACGATTTAAACATTTTTTTACTTCTATAAAATCAAATGTTCATGATCCATTATGAAAATTAACTTTTATCATTTATTTTTTCTTGTCGCATAACCATCCTTTTGTTCCAGAAATATTTGCTTATTTCTTCAGAAACAATTGTTTTAAAAGATATTATAATGAAATGAAAATACAAAATGTCCAGCATAAAAGTTTTAAATAAGTTGTCGCTTAAAATATGAAAACAATTTTAAATTTCCGGTGTAGTAAAATAGCAAATTCTCAAGTCTTATGGTAGTTTTATGAAATTCAATACGAACTCATTAGTAACACGGCCGTCTAGATGAAAATCGAACTATTAAAAATGTTCAGCATATTTACAATCACCAAATAATCATAAAATCCTCCCAATTCTGAATTTTTGCAAGTTTAATGCACTAGTAACGTTGCCCCAAACAAACATTCCAAATATGTTACTTCTGGAGATATAGGATGTCAAATAGTGTGTTTTTACTTTTGATCCATTTTAACCAGATAATTCATATACAATAATTAGGCATCATCTTTACGGAATTTGAGGTATCTTTAGTGTCAATTCTCCAATACTTCCTTAAATTTGATTTTAATGAAAATGCTTTTCCACTATGGGCATTTGTGAAGCTGTACTTTAGTGTGAGTGAGCATGTGATTTTGCGTATTATAATCATAATAAAACTTATTTCACAATGAGGTTTTATTATCCCTCCGTGATCAAACTTAGTGGTGATTGTATATATAATAGCTGGCCATTATACGTTTACCATAACATTATATACATATATATATATATATATATATATATATATATGCATTAAATTAAAAAGAAATTAGAAATAGAATAGGTTTTTAAAATTTACTGCTTGTTTGCCATTTCAATAATGGTTAAACAATTACAATTTCATGATTGTTAGAGTTGAAAATCTATCGTACATTTCAGTAATGTGTTAAATTTATATTCATTGAATAACAATATTATTATATTTACATGCCTGCAAATATATAGAAATAACTTTATTATAAAAAGTAAGTAACATTTTTGTAATACAAATATATAAATAATTCCTTTTATTTATATATCTACAAATATATAAATAAAAAGGAACAATGGAATCAATGCAAGAAAATGAAAACGCAAATTTATTTAAAGTTTTAACATAAAAATTTAAAAACATTTCCTGAAATGAATATGTACATTGAATTTATTGAAAAAATTTCAAGTACAACAAAAACCAAGTGGTACACAAATTTTTATTAGCTTAATAATACTAGTGAAGCTTTAGTTTTACTAAGAAAGGAGTGATTTGGTATTGAGCAGCATGCTTTCCAGTCCTTGTTAGCTATGAAAGTGTAATATATCTGTTTTTCCAATGAGGAAGGGAATCAGGTCGAATTTCGGTCATCTGAAAACAATTACATCAATTTTCTGTCGCCAAAAATTAAGAGAAATTAAAATAAATGTTCATAATTTTTCATTGAATTACCACGCTCTGATTATTCCTACCTTAACAACAATATCATTGTGTACTGTATCACTGTACTGTTAATAATATTTCTAAAAAGAGGAGTATTTCGCTTTTGAATATTTTTAGAGAAATTTCGAATATCCTCAGAATCTGTTCTATCCGTTTACAAAACTGCAATCAATAGCTTTACAAGAAATGCTGTCGAACTGATGTTAAGATTCAAAACACAACACATTTCATTCAATTCCTTCTATTAGTTCACACTCTCCCTATATATATCTTGTTGAAATTTTTAATCATTAATAAAATACTTTTTATTTCTCCACTCAAGTTCAAATATATTCTTTTGAAATATATTTTTTTAGATTTAAGTTGCATGTATCTACCAATAGATGGCGGCATATGTAAGAGGAAAATTTCAACTTTATTTATAAAGGACTTTCTGCAATAGAGTGAAAAAAGTAGGAATTGACTAAAATTTTTTTTTATATATTACTTGTTTTATAGCCAACGGCCATACCATGCTGAATATACCGGTTCTCGTTAAATCACCGAAGTCAAGCATCATTGGGCGCTGTCAGTACTTGGGTGGGTGACCACCTGGGAACACCGCGTGCCGTTGGCATTCACAAATTTGGGACCTGAATGGCCGAGTGTCTAGCGCTCTGGCGCACGGTGCCACAGGTTGCGGGTTCGAATCCCGGCGGGGCCATGGAGGTTTGTAGTGGTTCGGAATCCACTAAGCCGTAGGTCCCTATGACTGTAACAGCGTCACGCAGCCAAAGTCAAACTTCTACCTACGGGTGCTCCATCACAACAGAAGCTGCTTCATTCCCCTTCAATCGTGAATACGTATGGGCTCGTGGGCTTGGCCAGCCAACTTAAGTTTGTTTATATTCATTGGTTATTCAACGTTGTAACAATTGGTTTTACTGGATTAAAATTGTCAAACAGTAAAACATAAGTCAATATTGTGCCCACGGTACCAAAATGAAACTTCTCCTGATAGGCACAGTTTTCCAAACCGTGAAGCATATTTCTTTGTCGATACAAGAGAGGAATTTCTGGGAGGGATTTTGAGAAGATTCACGCGTTTTTGTCGATGCAAACATCCATGCATCCGACACCAGAGACGCGCTAACGGTGGTGATCAAAAAACACATTATGCCGTGGAAGACAACGGATGATCTTACAATGGGAAGATCAGACCCAAAATGAAGTACAGTAGAAATCACGTAATATATATAACTACTAGTGATCAAAACGCTGCAAAACACAAAAAAGCAAAGTGCATCGTCTATAAAATAAACTATTCGTTTAATATACAATATATTACCTAAAATCTTATCGTTATTTTTCACTGAATAATCGCCGAATTTGTTTGGAATTTTTAGAATAATGCTTCGCATTTGACAGCAAACAAGACTATAAAAATAGAAAATGTCGTTAGTGGGAAATCTATAATTCCATTAAAAAGTATTGCAAATGTTATATTCAAAAGATTTACAAAAACTCTGTTTTGATTCTCAGTATTGAAAAACACTTCAAACGTGTTAGAAGGAGAAATCACACTATAAACAATCATTTGGATTAAATACAGAGCACAATACAGAAACCAACCGTATGTAAACAAATTAAATTCGCGTCTTTTTACTTCTTTGAATGAACTTAAGATGCAGGCAATTTTTCTCATTTTATTCCACACTGCTCCAAGTTGGCATCGAAACAAAAACAGAATTGTGAAACCCTGTATTACAGCTACTTTAAAAGAATAAAAATTTATGTGTTCAAAATTTGCATAAAGTTCTGTGTACGCATAAAAGCACATAACAACAGCATTAAAAAGTATGTTTAGAAACATCGAGACTTTTCTAAACTTATTATTTTTTTTAGGAGTTTTTATGATGAAGCTGAATTGAAAAAGTAGAAAAATGCATTTATAGAAAAATTTCATTTCGATCTTTAAAGGAAAGTTTTTTGAAAAAGAACTCTGAATTTTTAACTGTATATAACCTAGCTTAAGAGTTACAAATGACAGAAGCTCCAGAAATAAAAACGAATCCCTTATTAAATGATTGTAATGTCAATATTGGGCAAATCAATTATTTAGAATCGTAATTGTTTGTAATTATTTATTATATGGAGTTTTCAATAGCGATAGCACGGACATTACTCGTATTAAACATTAAAAAAGAAAACAAATGCTAATCCAAAATGAGAACCGCTCCATTTGAATAATTAAAAAAAAAGTTTTAGATTGAAATTGTAGAAATGCCAATTTTGTAAATTATATTTTATAAGTATTTAGGTCAATTAATATTAATTCATTTTATTAATACTTATTAGTATTGATGTTCAATTGAATAATTTCAATTATTGAAAGTTTTACTCTTAATAATATTGTTGTACAGAAATGAAGTTCATGTTACATGATTATTCAGTGAAAATGTTAGCAAATTCATTTAGAACACGCAGTTTAATTATTTTAATAATACATGTTTTCAAATGTTCCGCTGTTAAAGACATGCAACAATCTTTACTGAACTGAAAGGTTGGTTCATGATGAGCAAATGCACGCAAGCAATTAGAAGAATGAAGTTTTCTTTTTTGTTTTGTAAATGAGGTTTTAAAAATTTTCAATCTTTGTGATCGTATCCTAATCAACTTATTTGAATTGCCATGAAGTACAAATCTAAAAAAAAAAAAAAAAAAAAAAAAAAATTTTTTTTTTTTTTTTAAAGATTTCAAATTCATGGTATCCTTTTTTTTAACATAATTCTGTAATTGTCTTTCATCAAACATATCACAGTCCAGGTATCTATATTTCATTCAGTTAATTTTAAATCTATATTTTTAATTAACTGTAATTTAATAAAAGTAAAATTTTAATACTTCTTATTCTGAACAATTTTGCTTGTTGATTTTATTGAATTTTAAGCAAATGTTCTTCTAAAAGGATTTAAATTTCATTATACTGCAATCATGAGAAATTATACAATTTTAATTTTGTATAATGGTAAAGTTATTATTATTGTTTGCTTTAGATGTAGTCGAAAATTAGTTGTAAAAAGAAACGCTATTTCATTCTCACTGAAGTTCAATTAACAGTTTATATCAAAATAAGAATATTCCTTAAGAACATCCTGAAAATTCCAAACGGATATTCCATTCTCCTCAAATTTCATGATATTAAAGAAAGATGCATACTACATTATGACTAAATAGGAAGGTTCCCTAGTTATACTCCGATAACTTAATTAGAGAAAAAAATTAGATTATTCAATTCCTTCTATTAGTTCACACTCTCCCTATATATATCTTGTTCAAATTTTCAATCATTCATAAAATACTTTTTTATTCATCCACTCAAGTTCAAATACATTTTTTGAACTTGTAGTGAATGGCACTTGATGTTAATACAGTTTTTTCAAATATTAAATATTAATTAATTTTTTTTTAGATTTAAGTTGCATGTATCTAATAATAGATGACGCCGGATTAATTTAAAAAATGATTGAAAATTATTTATAAAGGACTTTCTGCAATATAGTGAAAAAAAAAGTAGGAATTGGCTTTAAAAGAAATTTTTTTTTAGTATTACTTGTTTAATTATAATGAATTTCTTCTTAATGCAAAGAAGAAAAAAAATTTATTGATAGTAAAATTAACATTAAAAAATGTATTCTTAATTCGATAAAAACGTGAAACTTTAAAATACTCAAACATCATTATAGGCAAAACTTATTATGTTACATGAATGAAAATTGATTAAGTTTTAACAGATTATTGTGAGAATTTTAGAATTAATTAGCATTAAATATAGTTATGTTAAGGATTAAACTACATTATATAATATTTTTAATATAAATAATAAACTAGAAAACTTACTTTCGTGATTTGTAAGAAGATCACATATGTGTCTTCGTTGTTCTTCATCGTTGATGATTCCGCTGATAAATAAAAATGTGTTTTTTAAATTACATCTAAACACATTTCTTCTTAGTATAAGATCCTAGATTAATCTAAAAAATAATTTAATTTATTTAAATTAAGTTTATAATGTTTAACTTCTATTAACGCCGTTTCCTAATACGTCTAATTCCTCATCGTTTCATCAGTTTTATTAGAATTATAAACGAATAGTTTTTAATTTTTTATTGTATATTGATTTATAAACATTAATATTAATTTGCCGAAAAGAATATCCTCCCCGCCCCTGAATAATATTCCAAATTCAAGATCATTTGAATTATTCATGTATATTAAATTTTAAGCTGTATAAAATAATCTTTTCAATTTACACGAGTGTTAGAATTCACCCGTCCCCCATTTTTAACGATAAAGATAATAACAACTAGAAAATAATATTTTTCCACGTTTTGATTGTTTTATAAATTATATTCCCTTAACAGGCGTTCGAGAATAAAAATATGTAGCAATTTCAGAATGGTACTTTAAATGATATAATTATTGTTTGCATGTTCATATTATTTTCATGACATAGATGGTAGATTGAGTCAAATAATAAGCTAATGTGATAAATTAAATAAGTTAATGTGATAAATTAAATAAGCTAACCACCAAAAAATCATTTGTCAAAAAAAGTACTTGTTTACTAACAAATAGATTGCTATTTGTTTTGTATTGGCATGTCTTTAATGAGCAACTGCATTATTCATTAAAAGATGTATGTATTTTATAGATTTATTTATGTGTAACTTTTTAAAATTTTTATTAAATTACTTATTATTTACATTTAATTCTGTGCAAGTTTCATGTATTTAAACATTTCAGATTATATGGAGCAATATTTTTAAATAAACAATTCTTGTAATGTATAACAACTATGAAAGAGATTAAAATACCGGAATTAATTTTAAAGATTCATGAAATACTTTACAAAACAGATTAGTAAAATTTTTGAAAACCTTTACATATTAATGATGAAAATGTTGAAATTGATTCATACAATATGCCATTTCTTTAAATAAAGAGCAACCTTCTAACAAAACAAACAAATTTATTAAGAAACAATATGGTAAGTTTATTTATATTTGCAGTTTATTATAAAGGTGTATAAAATAAATTAAGAATTTCACATGAAGCATGCAAGGAAAATAAAAATTGTAATGATTCATTTATATTACTACTTAACTTTAATTGGATGACAGCAGAAAGATTTTGTTAAAAGTTAAAAATTTTATAACTTTTAAAAAAAAATCCTCATAAAAAGAAAAATTTATAAGAAATAAAACAGAAAGTTGTAATAAAAAAATAAATAAATAATTAAATTAAAAAAAATAAATGAATAAAAAATAAATAAACCAAATTTTTAAAAAGTAAAACAATGGCAATAATGACTGTTTTATGTTAATTTGTTATGACTTAGTCATAACAAAGCAATTGCAAATAAAAATCTCCTTTCTTAAATTTTTTTTTATTCTTTGCCTGTTTTTATACTTCATTTCTTTTTAACATTTCTTTCTTATTCTTAAAAAGAATAAATAATATACTTGTTCTTAATACTATTACAAATTCTTAGAAGGAAAACAAAATCTCTTAAGAATCAAAAACATAGTAGAAATGATATACATACAATCTATATAAATTTAGGAACAGAATTGTGAAACAATTTAAATTAAACATTTATTACAATTGCAAAAATATTTAAAAACTAGTACAATTCTTAATATTCTATGTATATTTGAAGATTTATTGAAATATATGGAGCTGTCTGATTGTCATAGAGAGATGAATAGCAATTAGCAAGTAGAGCATAAGCATATATGTGATACATTTTACATTTTTTGTGTTAAAAACATATAATTAAAAAAAATAATAAATGTTCTCTAAAAAAAAAAAAAAAAAAAGATTAAAATCTACATTTGTTAAATCTTTCTTATCGAGAACTGTGTATTTGCACTTTTATATCATCACTTAGCTCCTCGCATTCGAGATTTAGTATTGCCGCTGTTTTAAATTTATCGGAAGTGATAGTGGACGCTATGCAAAAACTCATTTTAAGTTCCTGATAAATTACAGAGTTCTGATGAGCGCATGCGCAGTGCCATCAAGTGCCTCATTGCGGGACTTCCGTTATGCAAAAACTTTAATAATAAAGTCTTTTTTCTAGTCAGAAACAACTATTTTTTGTGATGATAATGCGTTCTTGCTTATGGTGCGTTTGATCTTGAATGTCTACGTCAGTTTAATAGGTATTAGTAATTTGATATAGAGAAAATTCAAATATCCGTATTTTGAAAAAATAATTTGTAAGAAATATCAGCATTTCGCATTGAAGTCTACTGACGGCTAGAATTGACTTCAAATGACTAACTCAATATATTCTCCTTAATCACCTAAAATTAAAGATCAGCTTGGTTTTCTGAACGTTCCTGGAATTTTTTTATTACCAGTTAAATAACATAAACTTAAAGATTATAGCCGTAACTCGCCTACATTCGGCAAGGTATTCTATTTTAATTTATTCGAAATTCTACTTCGATTCTATTTCATAACGAAAATTATAAAATAGGAAGATAAAACAAACAGTGTTGCAGGCAACATTTTGATCATTATTTCAAGAAGAAATCGAGAGTTAGTTTTAAGAAAAATATTACGAAATTGGAAATATGAAATCCGATATTTAAAGTCAATTATCCAAGTTCAAAAGAAAATTTAATATACCAGTTTCAATTTCGTTCCTCAGAGGTTTCTCTGTAATTGTATGATCAAGATTCCAAAGGTCAAGATGCATCCGAAAGTACTGAGCAACAGACTTCTATCCACTTTCAACATGCCCCAAATAGTGACATAAACAGGATTTAATTTGCTCAAAGCTTTCACGGTCATCAAACGTTGAAGTCCAGGAGGTTTCAACTCCAAAAATTCATCTCTTATGATTTCCTTATTGTAAATATTTTGAAATACAAATGAAGCCCTGCTCATTGCGTCTGGTACAGCAGACAGAGATGCGATCAGGCATGTCATTAATATGACACTATAAATAAGCATCAGAGTACATTCTACCTTATGAGTCAGAGTAAGTTCGGTAAGTCCCAAGACAAGTCCTAAACCGGAATACGTCACTGAGAAAAACAAACAGAACATAAGAAAGACTGAAAGTTTAATGGCGTCATTGAAGAGAACGCAGCTTTTCACAATGAGATGATACGTTTTTTTACATGATAATAAAACGAAGGAGCAAAAAGAAGTTAACTTCAAGAATTTCAGTTTGATCTTGAATCGTGTTTGACAGTTTCTTACTGAAACCGATGTACAGGATGCTTAAAAATGTCAGCATCAAGAACTTGAGAGAAAAATAAGCGCTTACACCCAAGAACATTAAAAAGGTTCTTAAAATGGGATGGTCGTCTAATGAACATCCAAGCAACCAGAACACGATGTTTTTATGAGATCCCTCGTGAATAGAAACGAAAAGAAATGCGATGGGAAACAGAACAGGATAAATAACAGTCCCAAACAAAATTGTGTCAAACAGATCTTTTTTGTAACTGCAAGATTTAAAATTATACACGGCATATTCGAGGTGCATCATAAAATTCAAAAATTTTGATTTATTGGCTTGGAACTGATGCCACAGTATGATGGGAAAAAATAGACTAATCAGATAGCTTACGACATGATTTGATAATACAGTTTTGAAACGCACACCAAGGCAGGATGCACTGTATGCAAAAGATAAATAAAAAAAGCACAGCTGGGATACTGAAGATGTTTCTTGCGCAAGTTACAAATCCTGCTTTTTGTAAAAAGCTTTTGATAAGTTATTCCAAATATCTTCAGGACGTAATAGAACCCTCGATCACGCAGCAAGTTAGAGGATTTTAAGCCAAGAGACATGATTATATTTTTATTTTTAGATTTCTTTCCTTTCTTCGATAGCAATTTTGAAATAATCCTCTAAAAGTTTATTAAGGATTAATCAGTGAAAAACTTTCAATGTAGAGTTCCTTGCAATTATAATTTACATGGTTCTGTAATATTCTTCCTTTGAACAACAATAACCAATGAAATAATTTACCAATGTTCTCCGTTTGTTGATTTTCATATCAACAAATAGAAAACTTTGGGCCTCTAAACAATTTATGAATACTTATTTCTTCTAACGATGCTTAACTCCTTTTATACAGAATTGATTTTTATTCATTGTCAGTATGATCAATTTCAATTATTTAAGTTCATTTCCAATTGAAAGAGATCTCAACAACAAAAACTCTTTAAAAAAATCAATAAAAAGTAACAATGCCTTTTCATTTATACCAGCCAGAAATTGGTTTTCAGGTTGGCTTTTGAAAGAATGTTGTTTATTCTCTCCAAAGTTTTATTTTTAATAAAATTTTCTACAGTTTTCTATGAAATACAAATGCAATACTTTTCAATGTAAACACATTTACAAAATTACATTTTATTAATTCGCATAACATCTGAATAAATTGAGATAAAACGCCTAACGAGGCATAAATCTCAAAGTGCACGTCAAGTCAAAAATATTTTAGAAATTTCTTAAAACATTGACGGAATTTTACGAATTTAATTTAAGTAGATAACAATATGTTTTCGTTTTACAAAATTTCTTATTTATTGAAAATGTTATTTTATTCTCAAATTATAAAAATTTTTATGAAAAAAAAAATATATGCTTTTAGTTTAACTCAATTGGTGATTTATTTTTACATAAAATTAAAGTCGTCTAAGAAAATATTCAATTCATGTTCTAATCCTAATTTCTTTGTTTTAATGTGAAAGTCGTGATAAAGTCCTTCATTAAAATTAGTTATTAGATTCAATATGAACTACTTCAGGCAATCCTTGCTTACGACCCAGCAGAACGAAGCTCTCAAAAAGACCAAGGGCAATTCTCACTCAAGAATTCGACTCTTCCCCCCGGGGTCAAACGACGTAGGGTCGATTAGATTGCTTGCGTGGCGTTCTTCGTTTTGCTAAAAATAGATTTTAAAAGCGACCGCCAGATACTCCCCTCGGGGACTGTTGCACGGGAGCTATTTTCCCCTACCCATGCTACGTTCTGCAAATACTACTGAATAATAAACCTGTGCCACCAAACGCCGTTCTCACTGTCTAGCTCAGGAATGGGCAAACTTTTCGCTCGCGGGCCAAAAATCGAAAAAAGTTTGGCGGGCCAAGAAAAATTTTTCTAAAATTTTAATAACAATATACAATTCAAATATGTTAATGACATGAATGGAATTGCGATTTCATTTTTAAAAATTCCTTATATTGAGGTTTGAAGTGAGATGTACTGATTTTAAGGAAAGAGGCTAAATGTTCATCTATCAGTCTATTCTGAATAAATAGAGATAATTCTTTCTAAGGTTCTCTAGTTCAAACCACTTGTTCACATATATAAGACTAGAAGACCCGGCCACGCGTTGATGTGGCTTTCTTGTATTTCGTTCAATTATTAGATACTATAATTGGTATTGTTAAGGAAGTAATTGGTAAAGAACGATGAAAAGATCAAATTAAGCTTCAACGAATAGAAAATGTTTAATTTTTATTAATTTAATGAATGAGGTAGATAATGTTGATTTTTAACACTGTTTTATAATTATTTTATCTAATTTAATTTTTAATAATCATTACTTTCATTTAACTAAGAACTAAGCGATGAACACTATTTCTTGTTAATCTGCCTTTCGTCAAAATAAATAAATTCGATGGTTTTCCAATACGTGAGCATGCAACATACAGCTGCCCATGACAGAAACACGGATTCTCCAAGTCCAAGCCACAAATAGCCGTTGTCTGCCCTTGCGACTTATTTATTGTCATCGCAAAAGCCAAACGTATCGAAAATTGTAGACTTTTGAAAGGTATTGTAGATTCTGATGGTATCATAGGTAGGTAAAGGACGACTTCGCCTTTAAACTTTCCAGTCAATATCGTTGCTTCAAGTACGTTTCCGGTAATTCTTCTGGTGACAAATCGTGTACCGTTGCATAATTTTGGTGGATTTAAGTTACGCAATAGAATGATCGGTGAACCAATTTTCAGACGAAGATTGTGTGACGGCATTACTGGCATATCCAGAGAATTTAAAAATTCAATCAGAAAATTGACGATCTGGTTTTCATCAGCAATGGTGTTGATTGACTTAAAAGTCATCAGATTTTTTTGTTGTTGTTGTTTGTTCCAACGCACCTGGCAACCACTCAGACAATTGCCTTAAGGCAAACGCTGCATAAACGTTACTCGCTTAGCACCCAGGAGGTGCATGCAACTTGAAGATAGCCACGGACGCGGAGTAACAATACCCCCGCAACGCTCGACGATCCTGTTAGACCGCGACCTACGGTTTAAAGTGGATTCGAACCACTACAAACATTCATGGCACCACCGGGACTCGAACCCGAAAGACTGTGGTACCGAGCGCTAGCCACTCGGCTCCTAAAAGTCATTAGATAGCCTAGCAATAAATTTTGTATTTGACAGTTAATTTCATCAACATCAACATTTTTTGCTGCCAAAATTGCACGATTACTGAGCCAATTATGGTCTAAGTGATTATTAAGAATATCCGGAAATACACTCTCAATTAATTCATTTTTGAATGAACAACAGAGCAGAAATTGTGTGGCAATTGGATGCATTGCATATTTTGATGTAATCTGATTGTACCGTTTCCAGTAATTGATTTGAAAATACTTGTTCCAATGGATCATTATGTAATTGTACTCGCATATTTATGGTCAATCGGTGTTTCAACGTTTTTCCATAAAAATGATTGCTTCAAACATGCGTTAATCTCATCAGCAAACGTAGAGCCAGGAATGACAGGTAATGTGGCCAAAAATTGATACTGTTACAAAACATGACAACTCAAAATCAAATACATATTTTTGAAATTTCTAAGTTTGTACTAACATTTTACAGGGAATAGACCCCTGGTAAATTTATATCTTTATTATTTTGTGCTAGTTTAAATACTGTCGACACAAAATTCTTTCAAAATTTGCATGTAACTCCAAGCTTAACATTTAAAATAAAAAAAAAAATATTTATGTAGCTATAATCATTTCAGAGGTTTATTACCTGTAAACATTTATGAAAAACATAAATACATAGTTTTTAGCATTTGGATCAAAAATTACTTGTGTTATGGTGTTGCACATGAAAACAAAAAGCATAAAAATTCATTCTGAGAAAAGCTAAAAACAACTTTTAATTAGAGATATTAATTTTAAAAATGTTGTAAATATATTAAAATGCCATTTAATTATCAAGTTCATAGTCTTATTTATTAAAAATATAGTTTTATTTCCCCCAAAGCTCTAAATATTTTCTGAGCTTTGTTTTGAAAAAAAGTTAAAATTTGCTCGACAAACTTTTTTTTACAACTTCCTCCTATTTGCAAAGGCTTTTTAATATGAAATGACCTGAATTTAAAATATCTAGCCTTTTTGCAAGTGTTTTGATTAAATATATTCAAAACCTTTGAATTTCACATAAAAATATCAACTTTAACTATTTTTTATACAATTTATTCTTTAAAATATGGATAAACATTGCAAAAATGTGATATTGGTGCAAAAACTTTATAATTCAACAATAAATAAAACATGAATAGTTTTCCCTTTGCAAGTATTTTTATGCTGGGAATATCCTTATGTAGGTAATATACTGTTTTCAAATTTATATCTCAATTATTTATACATTTTTGTATGCTTAAAGTTTGTCGACACAAACTTTTTTTTTCAAATTTACAAAAATTCTTAGTTTAAAAACAGAAATAAAACTAATTTATGAATTTAGGTTATTTTCCATGTTCTATTCCTTTCATACATTTAAAGAAAACTTTTACATGAAGTTTCAAAGCATTTAGAACAGAAATATTAGTATTATGGTGTTTTGAATGAATACGAAATGCATAAAAATTCAAATAAGAAATAATTAAAACCAACTTTTAAATGTAAATAAAAACAAATGCACATACATAAAAATTTTATTGAGCTTTAAATTCTCCTTTATTAATATAAACACTTATTTAGTTGTTTTGTTTTCTTTTAAATAACTTCCAACTTAAAAGTACCATTTATCAATTTTTCTTCGACAATATTTAAATCACTCAAATTCTTTGTTTTTCAAATAACAAAAGTTTTTAAAATAAAATGTCCTTGATTTTCAACTTGCAACTAATATAATACCTTTTATAAAATTTTAATGTTATCATTATATCAAATAATTGCAGAGTTTACTTCATTTTCACAATTTTCAAAAAAATCCACCATATTTCTTTAAAATTATATTGTCTATATTATATTATCTTGTAGATCACATTTCATTTTAGAATTCTTAATCAAATAAAACACATGTTGACAAACTTTAAGCTTAGAAAAGTTCAATGTTTTGATTCACAACTTTTCATTCTATATATTTTATTCCAATTCCAATTCAAATTTACAAAATGTGTTTTTTTTTCTTCACAAAAAAAATGTTTTATTATTTTATGATGAAAGAAATCACAAAACAAATGGAAAAGTTAATGAGCTTTAAATTCTTCTTTTTTAATATAATTCTGTGCTTAGGCTGAACAATAAAGAATTTTTACAAGAAAGTCGCTAAGTAAGTTATTTTATTCCACTAGTGTAGGGATAAAATTATTGAGAGAATTAATAGTAAGGTATCTTTTCATCCATACATTGTTCAGACGTTAATATAAAAATAATAATGAAATATTACTGATTTGGAATATAAAATAGCTAATTTAAATATATTAAAATTGAATAATGTAGTTGTTTTCTTAATGCATCGCAATAATGAAAGTTTAAATCCTATTTTTATGAACCCAATATTTTGTTACTAATGTTCTGCATATAAAGTTAAAAAGGTTTAATGAACAACTGTGCGATTGCACTTAAAATTTTAGTATGCTCAGAATCTGTTTAAAACAGCTGTTCTCTCCGTTTTCAAAACTGCAATCAAGAGCTTTACAAGAAATGCTGTCGAACTGATGTTAAGATTCAAAACACAACACATTTCATTCAATTCCTACTATTACTTCACACTCTCCCTATATATATTTATATATCTTATTCACATTTACAATCGTTCATAAAATATTATTTATTCATTCACTCAAGTTCAAATACATTTTTTAAACTTGTAGTGGATGACACTTGTTGTTAATACAGTTTTTTCAAATATTAATTCATTCATTTAATCTCTTGTATAGGATATGTAGCAGGATATAAATTTAGGAATAAATACCGTCAGCGGCGAAGTGTATAGATAGCTGCAATTTTATTTATTTATTTATTTTTCAGATTCTTTTTTTCATTCTTGGTTCTAGTGAGTCAAGGAGGGAACAAAATGGAAAAAAAAAAAAGTAATTAAAATATAATTTTTCTTTGTTGACTTAATTTTTTAAAATATTACTTGTTATATTTGTGTTGCTAATTAACGGTGAATGAAAAAGTAATAGTTTCGAGGAAGAATTATCAATAGGCTGCAAAAATAAAACTTTATTTTAAAATCAGGGTTTCAGTTCAAATAAATCTATGTCTAAATAATAAAGAATTTTTAGTGATAATATAATTGACAGGATTTAACACAGTAGTCATACAAGTAATAGATAGAATGTAGTAGTAATTTTTTTTATTACTTTACAGTGAAGGTTTTATTTGCTGTCTGAATAAGAAGCATGTTCACGTTGAGTAATTATTGAAGTTTAAAATAAGTTTTTCGCAGTCCAAGACGCACTATCAAATTATATATTTATTATTTACTTATATCCTTCATCACCTTCATCGTAAGAAAATGAGCATAAAAAAATTAGAAAACATATTAAATATTTTTTTTTTTTCGAGTGTTCAATTTCTGGATTTTCACATTTCACAAATGCAAGGCTTTTCTTCCGTATCAATTCGATAATGTTGTTTTAATATAACCTTCTGTGAAAAACTTTTACCGCATTTTTCACAAATTGAGGGTTTTTTTTTCTTTCGCATGACTGCTGTAATGTCGTCGTAAATGACAGTTCTGTGAAAAACCATTACCGCACATTTCAGAAACGAAGGGTTTTTCTTTCGTATGAGTCACATAATGCCGCTTTAATTTATTTTTATCAGAAAAAGAGTTACCACACATTTTCATGAATGTAGAATTTTTCTTCCGTATGGATTCAATAATGTTGTTTTAATTTAATCTCCAGCGAATCACTTTTACAGAATTTTTCACACACGTGCGCTCACACTTCACAAACACGCGCATAGGGTTTTTCTTTCGTATGAGTCAAGTAATGTCGCTTTAAATTATCTTTATCAGAAAAAGTCTTACCACACGTTTCACAAACGTAGGGTTTTTAGGTACCTTGGCGATTTTTAAGTGTCGCCAATCTTTATTATTTGGAACAAAAATTTTAAGTGTAGATTGGCGCCAAATCTGTAGCAGCGTTTGCTCTTTATTGGAGTAACTGTCGCGAAGGTACCGGTTTTTCTTTCGCATGAACGCTGTAATGTTTTCGTAGATGACTGCTCTGTAAAAAGCCTTTATCGCACATTTCACAAACATACGGTTTTTCTTCCATATGAGCCAAGTAATTTCGCTTTAAATTATCTTTAAAAGAAAAAGTCTCACCACATGTTTCATAAATGTAGGGTTTTTCTTCCGTACGGATTCGAAAATGTTGACTAAACAGAATTGCCTGTGAATAACTTTTACCGCATATTTCACAAAAGTACGGTTTTTCTTTCGTATGAGTTGAGTAATGATGCCGCTTTAAATTGTCTCTATTTGAAAAAGTCTCACCACACGTTTCACAAGCGCAGGGTTTTCCTTTCGTATGAGCCCAGTAATGTCGCTTTAAATTATCTTTATCCGAAAAAGTCTCACCACACGTTTCACAGCCATACGGTTTTACTTTCGTATGAGTCAAGTAATGTCGCTTTAAATTATCTTCATCTGAAAAGTCTCACCACACGTTTCACACGCGCAGGGTTTTTCTTTCGTATGAGTCAAGTAATGTCGCTTTTAAATTATCTTTATCTGAAAAGTCTCACCACACGTTTCACAAGCGCAGGGTTTTTTCTTCCGTATGAGTCAAGCGCTTTAAATTATGTTCATCTGAAAAAGTCTCACCACACGTTTCACAAGCGCAGGGTTTTCTTCCCGTATGAGTCAAGTAATGTCGCTTTAAATTATCTTCATCTGAAAAAGTCTCACCACACGTTTCACAAGCGCAGGGTTTTCTTCCATATGAGTCAAATGTCATCTTTAAATTATCTTTCTGAAAAAGTCTCCCCACACGTTTCACAAGCGCAGGGTTTTTCTTCCGTATGAGTCAAGTAATGTCGCTTTAAATTATCTTCATCTGAAAAGTCTCACCACACGTTTCACAAGCGCAGGGTTTTTCTTCCATATGAAAATAATGTCGCTTTAAATTATCTTCATCTGAAAAAGTCTCCCCACACGTTTCTTTTTTCTTCCGTATGAGTCAAGTAATGTCGCTTTAAATTATCTTTATCTGAAAAGTCTCACCACACGTTTCACAAGCGCAGGGTTTTTCTTCCGTATGAGTCAAGTAATGTCGCTTTAAATTATGTTCATCTGAAAAAGTCTCACCACACGTTTCACAAGTGCAGGGTTTTTCTTCCGTATGAATGTCGCTTTAAATTATCTTCATCTGAAAAGTCTCACCACACGTTTCACAAGCGCAGGGTTTTTCTTCCATATGAGTCAAGTAATGTCGCTTTAAATTATCTTCATCTGAAAAAGTCTCCCACACGTTTCACAAGCGCAGGGTTTTTCTTTCATTATGAGTCACGTTTTTAAATTATCTTTATCTGAAAAAAGTCTCGCCACACGTTTCACAAGCGCAGGGTTTTTCTTTCGTATGAGTCAAGTAATGTCGCTTTAAATTATCTTCATCTGAAAAAGTCTCACCACACGTTTCAATTTTCTTTCGTCGCTTTAAATTATCTTTATCTGAAAAAGTCTCACCACACGTTTCACACGCAGGGTTTTCTTCCGTATGAGTCAAGTAATGTCGCTTTAAATTATGTTCATCTGAAAAGTCTCACCACACGTTTCAGGGTTTTTCTTCCGTATGAGTCAAGTAATGTCGCTTTAAATTATCTTCATCTGAAAAAGTCTCACCACACGTTTCACAAGCGCAGGGTTTTTCTTCCATATGAGTCAAGTAATGTCGCTTTAAATTATCTTCATCTGAAAAAGTCTCCCCACACGTTTCACAAGCGCAGGGTTTTTCTTCCGTATGAGTCAAGTAATGTCGCTTTAAATTATCTTTATCTGAAAAAGTCTCACCACACGTTTCACAAGCGCAGGGTTTTTCTTCCGTATGAGTCAAGTAATGTCGCTTTAAATTATGTTCATCTGAAAAAGTCTCACCACACGTTTCACAAGCGCAGGGTTTTTCTTCCATATGAGTCAAATAATGTCGCTTTAAATTATCTTCATCTGAAAAAGTCTCAGTTTCACAAGCGCAGGGTTTTTCTTCCATATGAGTCTCCCAACACGTTTCAATGTCGCTTTAAATTATCTTCATCTGAAAAAGTCTCACCACACGTTTCACAAGCGCAGGGTTTTTCTTCCGTATGAGTCAAGTAATGTCGCTTTAAATTATGTTCATCTGAAAAAGTCTCACCACATGTTTCACAAGCGCAGGGTTTTTCTTCCATATGAGTCAAGTAATGTCGCTTTAAATTATCTTTATCTGAAAAAGTCTCACCACACGTTTCACAAGCGCAGGGTTTCTCTTTCGTGTGAGTTAAGTAATGTCGCTTTAAATTTTCTTCAGCTGAAATAGTCTCACCACATGTTTCACAAGAGCAGGGTTTTTCTTTCGTATGGACTCGATGTTTTTTTAATTTAATTTCCAGCGAATAACTTTTACCGAATTTTTCACAAACGTAGCGTTTTATTTTCACATGAATACTGAAATGTTGTCGTAAATGACTGCTCTGTGAAAAGCCTTCACCGCACATTTCAGCAATGTAAGGTTTTTCTTTCGTATGGATACGATAGTGTTGTTTTAATTTAATTTCAGGTGAATAACTTTTACCGAATTTTTCAGAAACGTAGCGTTTTATTTTCGCACGAATGCTGGAATGTTGTAAACGACGGCTCTGTGATAAGCCTTTACCGCACATTTCACCAACGTACGGTTTTTCTTTCGTATGGATACGATAGTATTGTCTTAATTTAATTTCCAGCGAATAACTTTTACCGAATTTTTCAGAAACGTGGGGTTTTTCTTTCGCATGAATGCTGGAATGTTGTTGTAAATGACTGCTCTGTGATAATCCTTTACCGCACATTTCACCAACGTACGGTTTTTCTTTCGTATGTGTCAAGTAATGTCGCTTTAAACTATATTTATGTGAAAATTCCATATCGCACATTTTACAAACGTAGGGTTTTTCCATGGTCGTTTCAGTATAAAGAGATCTTTCTCAAAGCAACATGCACTAAGAATACTTCTAGGATTCTTCTTTTTGAAATTATACTTAGGAAGAATGTTTTGATTATATAAAGGAGAATATTTCTAACAACTATCTTTAAATGAAAATTTTCAGATTTGTTCTTTTTTTAAAGAATTAAAATTGAGAATTGCAAAAATTTCAGTAAATCAATCCTGTGAGCACAGAAGGATTCCAGCAGCAAAATAGCAGTGTTTATAGAGTTGAAGATCCGGTTTCCAATTTTATCGACGAACTGATTAATCTGAAAGAAAAAAAATATCACATAAGTAATTTAAAATAACCCATTAGTTCTTAATTAACATGTCGAAATGTGAAAACAGAATATTTTAAATTAATCATCTAAGGAAAACATCAACAAAAATCATTTTTATTCTGAGATGATTTTACTTGAAAAATTAACTATTGTTATTTATAAAGGAGAAATTGAAGTTATGGATGTCCATTAATTTCAAATTAATGAAATAAATGCTAGACCACAATGGCATTCCCAGCGATTTTAATGCAACAGAATTAGAATTTATGAATTTTTGTGAAAAAAAGAAACAAAAAAAAAAAAAAAAAAATGCTAAGCTCACAAATTATAAGAAATACTAAACAAACACTCCATTTATTTATCTTAAATAAACATATATTCAGAATAGATAGTGTCATTTTTAATGGGGCAACTTTGCTTATGCTTGGTCTCACTAAATCCTAATTTCTGTTGACTTCGCTGTCACTTTTTGTTAAAAACAGACAAATTATACATGACATATAAAAATGTTTAACTGTTACGAGGAATAATCAAGAAAAAAAAATGCAGAATTTGAAGATGTTGGAAAAAGATATTTCATGAAACAATTTCGAAGAGGTCATAGAAATTATAAGCAATCTAATAATACCCAAATTCCTTGGGACTGTAAAAACCCTTCATGAAGAAATTTCTGTTGCAACATTCAGCTCGTAAATGAAACATGAATTTCTTATCCTTGAACCAAAAAAATAAAAAAAAAATCATGTCCTGACATCTCACAAATGGACTCGGTAAGATGAAAAACCAAATATGAAGGTCCCTTCTACTTTGGCATGACATTTGTCTAATGTTCTATATTTGTATATTTAAAATTCTAAAATTTTTACATTACTATGTCTTAGATATTTCTGAAATGTAAAATCTTTGAACTGAAACATAACTATATAACATAAAAAAAAATCTATTAACAGATATTTTAGATAATATAATAAATGTTATTTATTTATTATTATTGTATTTGACTTTATGTTTTTATATATTAAAAATTTTTTGAAACATTTCACACAGAAAAGAACTGCTCCCACAAATAGGTTTTGCCAGCATCACATTTATAATAATAGACATAAATAATTCAGCCTGTTATATCAATATAATAATTAGAGAAATGGTTAATAGTTAAGTGTAAACATAATGGATAATAATAGAAATAATTAGAGATTTAAATAGATTCCAACATCAATAATAATAAACATTTGAATTATAGTATGAAATTATTAATAACTTCAGAGGAAAAAAAAGACAAAGAAATAATCAAAGTTAACTACAAATAACAAAGTATGAATTACAAAATTCTAATAATCAAAGAAACAATACTTTATCTGAATAAATCAATATTAGAGGAAAAATAAGATTTCTTTTCTTTTTATATTTTCTTTTTTTCATTTAACTTACAGACCATAACTTAGTTGAAAAAAAATTCTGAATATTATAAATTGAAAACCATAAATTAAAAAAAAAAAAAAAGTTTTTTAACATCTAAAGTAATACAAGGATACTGACAAAAAAATTCCAAAGGAAAATGATAAAAACTTTGTCTGAAATGTTGGAATTCAAAATATTTCTCTATATAAATATTACTTTTCTCCAAATTAAAAATATCATTATAATCGCAGAGCAGTATGAAATTATATTCATTTCTTCACTGTAAAAAGAATTAAAAATAAACTTTTACAAAATATCATATAAATTTTTAAACCATTTTAATTATATTAGATTAATTCATATATATATATATATATATATATTGTTGTAAAACAATAAATATTTAATATTAATAATTAAATAAATTATGTTTGTTTATTAAATTTAATATCAAACCTAATTGGACTTAAATCATAATCAATTACAAAAACAAAAGTGTTTTTTAAATTACAATTATAAAAACATAATTACAATTACAAATATTTACATAGAAAAAATGAAAGCGATTCATTAGTTAAAATAAAAGCAAGTTTTATTTCAAAATATATTATATTTAAAATGATTGAAACATTAAAATTTTAGAAAATTTTTATAGATAATTTGATTTCAAGGATCAACAGTTCTGTATTCTTTTAAGAAATGCTTATTTTAAATATTATTTACAATCCGGATAGTATATAAATACATCATTTTAATGTATTTATTTTATTTTTTAATATTTGGCAAAATATTTTTAGTTTTTTTTTTTTTTAAATCTCATTTTATAACATTTTTAAAAATTTCACTGAAATTTTATGGATAGAATCTAAAATGAATTTAAAATTATATTAACTATGATTAACTGAAATATTAACATGTTTACATAAAAATTAAAATTAATTGAAAATAAATGTTATATAGCAACTAATTTGCAATTTATAAAAATGTTTTTTATTCAACTGTATTAATATATCATTTTATGCTAATAACTTAATATTTATTGTATAAATTTTGTAGCAAGATTTTTTATCAACATATTATAAATAAATATTGGTTATAATATATTTTATCTATATATTATAACCAATGTTTTTTATTCAACTGTATTAATATATCATTTTATACTTATAACTTAACATTTATTGTATAAATATTGTGGCAGGATAAAATATCAATCAATCTATTTATAAATAAATGTTCAAAAATAGTCCTGTATTAATTTTACATATTCTATGCACACATTCAATTACTGATCTTTCTTTATATATCCAACTAATTTCGAAATTAATAAGATTTTCATTTCAACCATGATCTAAGGTATTCCTGATTTATCCATATCTCCCTTGTGGGTTTCATCTCTTTAATCGCTTGCATTTCATAGTGTTCATTGTAATTTTACTGCTGACTTAATGTGCGTTAACACTAGGACAGCACTGTGTAGGTTCAGTTTAATTATTTTTAATGACATAGTATAGAGTTTATATATTATGGCCAAAATGGTGACATAATCTTAGAATATTATGACAGATCTTTTATAAGACCTCTCATAATCATAAAAAATTAAGACTGAGAAGTGATGATATTGAAAAAAAAGTGTCCCTTTCTTTTGATATGAAAGAGCAGCATTGATAACTAATTCTACTCAGGAAAATTCAGTTTTTTTTTTCTGTTATTTATTATTGTTACTTGTAAATATCGTTAATTTATTTTAATAAATATAAAAAAAAAAAAAAGTATTTTTTTCAAAATTAAATAATATTTTATTATTTGGTTTCTAATACTCATTTATATTGAAATTCACTTGTCCCCCCCCAATCCTTAACTGGCTAAAATTGATGTATAATCAAAACACTAAATGCCTCAGAATTGACCAGCTCTAAATTTTTATAAATGAATTTTATTTTTATCAGCACATATGAATGAAATTTTTTTCTTTGAGACCAATGCAGAATATAAAACAGCTGTCTTGATTTTAAATATAGCTAATATAGAAACAGGGAAAACAAATTAAATGGGTTTTTCTGAAAATTACATTGCATCTTTTTATCTAAAATTCAAAATACAATCTCTAAATGTATAAAGATATTTAAGAAAATATATATAAGAGAAAGAACTCATGCTTGTGAATTTACTTCTCAAATGGATAAAATAAATAGAGAACTTGAAATTCAAATTAAATATTTTTTTTTTTTAAGTAAATGATGCTTCCAAATCTCAACACTATTTAAATATAAAAGGGTTATTGTGAAATTAATTATAAGTACAACATGATATAGAGAGTATATAAAAATAATGAATAGAGCATTATATAACAATAAATGATGTATTTTAAAATTTCCTGTCATAGAAAAATTTTGGTATTTTTACAAAATTTTTTTATATACTTTTAAACTAAAAAGAAATTAATACACATATACCATGTACAAACATAAACCAAAATAACAAGAATAATTGCATCAAATAAGAAAAGGTACATAAAAATCCAAGTATAATGAAAATATTCAATCATTGTACATAAAATAAATGATTTGCCTAAAATTTTTTTGTAAATCATGTTTTTTCACATTTCTTATGAAGTTTGATCAATCTTTTCTTATATATCTATGTAAAAATATGAGTATATGTAACAACATATTAAACGAATAAATAAGCAACTACTAATTGAAATGATATTTAAAGGATAAATATATTTACCAATGATAATGTGTCGGAGTGTTATCAATTACTTTGAAAATTTCAGCCTTTCATTGGAGCTGTTCTTTGTTCAATATACGATCTTCACAGTCAGCCATGTCCAAGTTTGGATTTGGGAGATTTGTTTCGATGATTCCGTATAAATGTTAGCATTAAATTGACTCTTCAACAATTTTAAAAGCTGCTTTTCTCTTCAAGGGTCATTAAAGGTATCAGTATTTATAACTTTAAAATTAAACCTGCATAAAAATACCTAATAGTAACGCTTTTAAATATATTCAAAGAAAATTAGATGTTGCCAATCGAAGATGTCAATGCTTGTTTGTTGTTGTTAATGCATTGATGACATTTGTAATTTGATTTTTACTTTAAGACCATAGCAATAAATTTAAA
Source organism: Caerostris extrusa (assembly GCA_021605095.1). Lineage (NCBI taxonomy): Eukaryota > Metazoa > Arthropoda > Arachnida > Araneae > Araneidae > Caerostris > Caerostris extrusa. The sequence continues at coordinate 51,583 of BPLR01011164.1, read as the reverse complement.
GATTAATGATTATAACATGGTTTTAAATAAAGAAAGTTATCATATCTTTTAAGAAATGGTGGAAACTGTTGTTTATCGATCTAATTGGTCAAATCAACAATTATCTCAATAATTTTTTAAACTATAACTTTTCAAAACTCTAAGATGCTTATATTCTTTTTACTTTCCACTGACCGGCTTGATGTGTCTTTTACGTATGTGATAATTCTACAACACTAATTTTAAAATTGTTGATTGAAGATTTCTAAGCTTGAAAGTAGATTTTTATGAAAATGCACCTGGCTCTGATGGACAATTCGACTCATTTCAACAATTAAGTGAAATCTGTTGTAATAAATATGTTTACTTTTAATTATGTAATGGACTTCTTTTCGACAGAAACTCTCCAATTAAGACTCTGCCTTTGCCTCTATGAGAAGGAGCTCGATACTGTTGTTGACACAAATCCCAACAACCAATGAAAATGCTGTTGTTGTGGTGTCATCCAATTTGAATTTAAAGCGTTATATTGAATTTCGAAGCCATATTGAATATCAAAGAATATCATCTTTGAATTTGTTCCTTAAAAAGCAGTGTAAAATTAAACGGCATGTGTATTTCTACAGATAAATAATTTTCTTTGTGAATGAGTGCTAATTTTGCTACGAATGTAGATAAAACTTTATCCAGAAAGCATTGCAACATTTACGAAAAAAGATTTTTTAAAAGTAAGTTTTGTTACGCAAACACTTGCATAATGAGCCTTAATTAAAATCTGAAGGTTCCATTTGTTACAGAACTGAAAATTACTGTAGTATTTTCAGAGCATTAAATGAATGCAGATGCCAAAGAAATAATACATATCCTTCCAAAAAATGTATGTGTTTAAAATAAATTACTTAATAAATAATTTTTTTAATTAAATGTTCTGGGAGAATTTCAATACTTAATTTTTGTGGTGAATATTTTTTTATTCAAAATATTTGTATTACTTTTCAAGCTTTTGATGCATCTGCTTTTTTATATTGGCCTGAAATTGCTGAAAAATAGAATATATATACATATTCAATTATTGAATACCATTACTATAGAAGTAGAATGCATAAAACGAAAGGAATAGAGATTAGAATTTGAAGAGCCAAGAAAATAAAAACCAAGCTATCTTTGTACAGCCAATATAAAACCAAATATATTTGAAGCTAACATTCAATGTACATATTTCAAACGCAATTATGGCTATGATTTTCATTTTGATCACATTCCTAAAATGGAAGAAAACTTATTGCTGATATATTTATGTTGTTCAGTTATTTAAAAAATCATTATAAAAAAAATTAATTATTTTATTAATACACTCATGTTAAAAGATAGCTTTTTTCACAGTAAGATTGTAAAATAATAAATAAAAAATAAATTAAATGCTATTGAGGCTTTTCGGGCTGAGAACTTAGTTTAATTCCATTTTTAAATATCATTATGATGTTTGACAGCTTTCAACCTATGATATCACTATTATGTTTTGTAATGGCTCTAATGGAAAAAGTTAAGAATGTGTGTTTATAATGCTTTTGATTTTTTTTTTTTCTTTTAACATGCATTTTATACAAATGGAAATGAGAATTACATTTTATTTTGCACACAAAAAGTGAGGTTAAATTATTGAAAATGCAAATATTCGAATCAAATGCAAATGATATGAAAAATAAATTTTATTTTTTAATTCTTTTTTATGAAATCCTGAATTTCTTGTATACGTTTCGTTTTTAAACTTGTCTATAAATATATAATTCCCTGGATAAATCGAATTTCGGGAATCAAACCACATAGATTATTGGTCATTTAAATTTTTTTTTTTTAAATTTGGCATATGCTTGACGACATTGTAACATTTTGTCCTTTGAGCAAGCCCATGACAAAGGAAAGAAGATGAGCACAATACTCACAGTATAGTGCCCGGCATATTTTCTGGTTTAGTTACACTAAACATTCATAAAAATATTGAAGATGAGTTTTTTTCTTATCCCACTCGGTAGACAGCAACATGTCGACCAAATCCAAGAACCTGTGGGTCTTATTATAAGGAGGGGTTTCGTTGTAATGGAGAAACCGTAGGGGGAAATCTGATTTGACTCCATGACGCTGAAGGACTCTTCACAAACGTAATCGAGTCTATTCGTTTCCTGAAAGTGTCTACAACAAAGCCGCCAGTGGATTGAACCTTCATCCTAATGCACACCAGCTGCGAGCGTTGCCACTGAGCCACTACTCATGCTGAAGTCCTTGAAAGAGAGGGGAAAAAAAAAAGAAGATAAAGAGAAAAGAAGATGGAGTTTTAATTTATAATTTGTTGATGCAATTTTTTTTAGAAAATGAAATTTTTTTTTTTGCACAATATTTCATCGTTTTAATGTTCTTTTCTTAAATTTATTTGAAACAAATTAGTGCAATGTAAAAATAATTATTAAAATAATAAATATTTGGAGTTTGAGCTTAGGTATTTCGTCTATTATTTGCAGTATAGTATGACTTATTGATGTTTCATAAGGGGTTACGCTTTATTTTATTGATCCTGTGTAATAAACCCTTAATTTTGTTGATGATCCCTAAGACAAGTTCACGAGTGCGCAGCAAAATGAATATATCAGTATACTTTTAATTTAGTGAGACAACGAGCATTTTTAAGAACAGACTCTGAACAAATCTGAAAAATGTTATAAAAACATTCTAAATGTTACAAAACATTTAAAACGTTAAATAAAATATTTCAAATGTATAAAAATCGTCTAAATTAAGTGGCTCGACCTTATTTTCTCTAGTAATACCAAATTTATTCCTCAGCTAAATCTTTAATTTTTTTTACCATTAGATACTTTGGGCGCTTTTTTTAAAATAGGATTCTTGATAAGGATTAGAACATCCTAAATGTTCAATAACAACACTATTCAAGACTTGAGGCTGAACAACTTCTTTAGGTAACATTCTAACATGCGTGTGGTACACTTTGTCGTCTTTTGACCCAATTCTTCTAGATACATCGATGGTTTCAGGTTTATCTGGTTTATACGAAGAAATAGGGTGTATGAGTTTATTTTTTACAAGTATACCACTAGGGTGACACAGTTTAACCTCATTGCCCAAGATTAATTTGTATGCCTGCTTTGAACATGTCGCATTTACAGAGTTTTACATTGTTATTCACGAAATTCATTGAAGCCTGAGCTGAAATATCAATTCTTATAACCATCTGAAATTGCAACTTTGAGCTTGATACTAAATGCCACGCCAAAGTGAAATTATTTTCATCCATAGTAACCTCTTGTTGTAAAGAAATCTTAGCGGGAATCCACGAAACGTTGCAGTTTGACATCCACAAATATGTTTAAAATCATTTTCAGATTCTCGTCCCAACATATTACCAACTTTTTAAAAGCTTACTGAATGAGTTTGAAGTACTTAGACTGACTTCAAGAAAAGAGATCCAAATAAAAGCTAGATTTTTTTTAAGTCAAAAACCAAATCAATTTAATAATAATAATAAAAAAAAAAAAAAAGGTGTTGAAAAGCTGATGGAAAAATGACATTGAAAGTGTTATGACCATGTCGAAGATTAAATAAATATTATTGACTAAATTTTCAGGGGTTTTTCAATCGGAAAAATACAGAACTTTCATTTAACCTGATCCAAAACAGTTTTAGTGAACATGACCTACTCTTGATTTTAGACAATTGCCAGCACGTCATCAGTCCTTAAAATAAGAAATAATTTTCGTTAAGGAAAAAAAAAAGTAGCCAGACACACTTAATATGTTAACGTGCAGTAATTTTCAGAAATTCCTTTTATTTTACTTTTTTATAATCCATGAGTTCACTGCACGCAATTATTTTTACCACGCATTATTTGGATTACTTGGTGATAGTTTTACGCGTTTGCTCCCATATGATACGCAACTACGAGGTAGTGTCCTCTAAAACACTGACACTGCCCTCCTTCTTCAGAGACTCGAAGTCAAATCAGACCTGTACCTACGGGGGCTCCATCACAACAAAAGCTGTCCCCCAAGTTTTCCTCCTTCCATGAAAAACACATTTGGTTCTTGGACTTGGTCTAGATGTTGCTGTCGACCAAGTAGGATAAGAAACAAACAGTATTTTAGTATATTGGATGAATTATTTGCTGTAACCAGGCAGAAAAATGATTAAACAATTAAACAATGGTTTTTATTTGTCGATTATTACTTGAAAATGTTTTCCACATTTGTGACGGTTCAAACAGGCTTTGTACATTTTGAATGTATCATTAAACCATAAATGAATCTGCCATGATTTTGACAATAAATGAAGTAAAGGTATAGGCAGGATCTATGTTAGCACTTTATTAACAAATGATATGATCTTGTAGTCTTCTAAATCATTGTATATGTATTTCTTTCACACTTGAATGTTTACAGTTTTATTCCTCCAAATATACGCTAGTGGCCATTAAAATTGCTACACCAGGAAGAAATGCAGATAACAAAATGATATTTTTGAACAAATATGTTATACTGAAATAACAGATGATTAAATTTTCAAGAAAATTGGGTGCATAGATCCTGAGAAATCAGTACCCAGAACAACCACCTCAGACAGTAATAACAGCACTTATACGACCGGGCATTGAGTCAAACAAAGATTGGATGGCATGTACAGGTACAGATGTCCATGCAGCTTCAACACGATGTCCCAACTCATCGACCGTAGTGACTGGCGTATGGTGACGAGCCAGTCGCTCGGCAACCATGGACCAGACGTTTCCTATTGGCGAGAGATCTGGTGAACATGCAGGCCAGGGCAACAGCCGAACATTTTCCGTATCAAGGAAGGTCTGTACAATACCGGCAACATGCGGTCGTTCATTATCCTACCGAAACGTAGGGTTTCGCAGGGCTCGAATAAAGGGTAGAGCCACGGGTCGTAACACAAAAAAATGTAACGTGCACTGTTCAAAGGACCGTCAATGCGAACAAGAGGTGAACAAGATGTATATCCAATAGCACCCCATACCATCACGCCAGGTGATGGGCCAGTATGACGATGGCGAATGCACGCTGCCAATGTGTGTTCGCCACGATGCCGCCAAATACGGATGCGACCATCTTGATACTGTAAACAGAACCTGGATTCATCTAAAAATGACGTCTCGCCATTCGTGCGCCCAGGTTCTTTGTTGATGACACCCTTGAAGTCGTTTGTGTCTGTGATGCAGCGTAAAGGGTAGCCGCAGCCATGGTCTCCGAGATGAAAGTCCATGCTACTGCAAACTTCGTCGAACTGTTTGTGCAGACACTTGTTGTCTTGCAAACGACTCCAATTCTTGACTCATGGCTCGTGACGTGGTTGCACGATCCATTAAGGCCATGCGGGTAACATGTCTGTCTTCTCGGCTGCTAGTGATAGGGGACGTTGAGATCCAGCACGGCGTTTCGTATTATCGTCCTGAACTCATCGATTCCATGTTCTGCTAACAGTCATTGAATCTTGACCGACGAGAGCAGCAATTTTGCTTTACGATAAACCGCAATCCCGGTATGCTAATTCGACCTTTATCAAAGTCAGAAACGTGCTGGTACGCATTTCTGCTTCTTACACAAGGCATCGCAACAACTTTTCACAAGGCAATAACGTTCAAATACAAGGCAAGGCTTTCACAAGGCAATAACGTGTTTGAGAAGCCGGCTAAACAATTTAATCATTTAAACACATTGTAGGTGTCTGTACTGGCGCCTGCTTTGTTTCAATGCGCTGAAAAGCTAATCATTTGCATATCACAGCACCTTCTTCCTGTCGTTTGAATTTCACGTCTATAGCATGTCGCCTTCTTGGTGTAGCAATTTTAATGGCTAGTAGCGTAGATCATGTTTTCAATTTTGAACTTGTACTAGGATTTAATAAATTTTTAAATAAAAAAATGTGGAAACAAGCCGTGTATGTGCATGTCTTCCTTTTACAACATTTGAGGTAAAAAATATGAATTTATTTTTGTAATAACAATTTAGTTCATTTAAAGACATTTCTTGGTATGTTAATACATGTTTAAGGTGATTTATTAAATATGATTTTTATCCATTCTTTTTAACAAGAAATATTTTAAGTTTTTATTTTCGCCTTTTGTATAATTTTTTAAAAATTCTTTTAATTATAAAATAACATTTCCTGTTAATAATCCATTGTAAATCGAAAATTACCTCTAATTCTATTAAAATATAATTTAATAACGTTTACTTTTAGTAATTTGTGAATATAATAACATTTTCAGTAAATTCCAGAACAAAATTATAGATATATTTTAATTAATAATTATTTAATGTCAGTGAAAAACAGCATGATAAATTGTAAAAAATTCAAAATTTATTAATGGACATGAAATGCTTGAAAGATTTTCAAAATGCAGGGCTTCTTTTTGAAACAGCTTTAAATCTTTATTTCCTTCTTCTGTCGGCAAAGCAATACGAGCATCACGAGCATCAAGATGAAAATCGCTATCATGAAAGAAACTTGAATGACCGGCCACAGCACTAGGTTTCCTAAATAATTCAAGAAAATAAAAAGAAAAGTAATTATAAGCAATATCTTAAATATTATTCATTATATGCAGAAAAAAGGAACATTCGAAAATTAGTGTAGCCTAGTGCTTTTAATAAATATAAATCCACATCCTAGCTTGAATTGATGGATAATTAAAAGATTCCTAAATAACGCATGTTGCCATTCAATATACACAGTCCTGTCCCATTAATGTGATCACCTGTCAAAAGCCAGAATATACACTCTTGTTTATTCTGGCTTGAAGTGGAGTGTGGAATGTGGTATTAAGTGGAATTCTTAATATACACTCCACTGCAATGTGCTGCCACCTGCCTTTTGTGATGGATTATTTCACGTTGACGTCGAAAGTAGATGGTGGTCACATTAATGTGACTGACTGTGTATTAGGATGAGATTTAATTATGATATAATTTAATTAATTCTCTACCAAGTGGAGGAAGTTAAGAGGCTTTTAAATCAAGCAATTTCTATTAGCTGGAAAATTGTTCTTCAGTGGGATTCCTAGCCACTGTAACATTCCAGGAAATGAAAAACTAACATCCCTGAAAAAAATGGATGCAATTTGCAACAACCACATTTACTCTGTCCTACCAGCAAATCTGTGGGTGAATGTGATTGTGATTGCAATTGTCCATCGGAAATGACCGTGTTGAAGTTGTGATGGGTAAGGTCTGGAGTTCGTTATTGCACTCCCTTCTCCCCCCCTGACAGTGCATAAGCAAAACAAATAGTCAATAAAGTCAGTAGGACTTAATAGTCGCCAACGTTTAGGAACATATTTATTACTTCAGGTTAAAGTGCATGCATGTGTACAGAAATGAAATGAAAAATAGTTCTAATGATTCTAATAAAATGTTGGCCTTGTTTTTTTGCTGAAGTGGGTTTTTGGCGGTTTATCTTGGCGAATTAGGGAGTGTTTTACTGGAATTGTATAAGACCACAGTTGAAAAAATATTAAAAGGAAACTAATATTGTTAGGTTCCTTGAAAACATTTAAAATCATCGAGAAAACATTTAAGACCACAAGGAAACATTTTTAAGATCATAGAGAAAACATTTAAGAGCACAGATAAAACATTTAAGAGCACAGAGAAAGCATTTAAGAGCACAGATAAAACATTTAAGAGCATAGAGTAAACATTTAAGATCACAGAGAAAGTATTTAAGAACACAGAAAAACATTTAAGATCACAGAGAAAGCATTTAAGAACATTAAAAAAAAACTAATATTGTTAGGTTCCTTGAAAACATTTAAAATCATCGAGAAAACATTTAAGACCACAAGGAAACATTTTTAAGATCATAGAGAAAACATTTAAGAGCACAGATAAAACATTTAAGAGCATAGAGTAAACATTTAAGATCGTAGAGAAAACGTTGAAGAACAAGGAGCATGGCAGAAAGAATTTCACTCTCAACTAAATGCAATTAGGTAACTCCTTCTCCAAAACTCGATATCATTGCTCATCAATATTTAAATTTAGTTTATGTTCAAAATAGGAAATATTTTTAAATAATTCCGAAAGAAATTTATAATTCAATGCCTACTATTTAAACTTATTTTTACTATAGTATTTACGTAACAGTGTAACTTTTATTATTCTTATTGCTATCCATATTTACTATTCTTCTTCATTATTATTTTTTATTTATTTAATCTATTGTACAACTTTTAATGTATTGAAACAATATTTTTAATACTTGGATTGCTTTTGTGATGAACGATGCTTTCATTTTATGAATGACAATTATTTTGTTAACATTTATAACTGTGAAAAAAGTGGGTCGAGCAGTGATTTTAAATTATTATGCTTCAAATTGATTTGTCATTCGCATTACTTTCAGGTTCAATACATAACTCTTTTTAAGCAGAGACATTATAAAAACTGTAGAACATGAAATGTTCTAAAAAAATGTTCTTTTAAACATTTACTGTAAAGCATGAAATGTTCTTACTTTCTTTTAATTCTATTGGCTTGTCACATCTAGAACCCGTATACCCTTCGTAACAACTAAAAAAAAAAAACATATTAAAATTAGTAATTTATATAAATCATTATTCCTCATATAAAGTAAAGCATTAAACAAACTTCAAAAACTATTCTTAATAAAGCTGTTTCATTATTTCCTAGATGAAAACACAGCTAAGCATGTCTATTTGTAAAATTAATGTTGTCTATTGTGTCTATTTTGTAAAATTAATCGTGGATCATCTTATTTCCTGCAAGGACACTTCGTGGCGACTCTGAGCAGTGTCTTCTTGAAGTTAGAAATACCTCTCTCCAATTTAAACCGTAGGTCCCGGTCTAATAGGATAGTAGTGCGTTGTCTCCAGGTTGAGTCAGTCTTCAACCCTCGTGGTTCATCGCTAAAAGTGAGGCTTGATAGTACCCTTAGCCATGGCCCAGTCGCCTGAGACGGGGTCTTCTGGACCTGGTGTAGGCTTTCCTGCACCAGTAACAACAACAGCAACAACAATGTAACAACAACAGCAACAACAATAGTAACAACAAACAACAGAAATACCTCTTATATCGTTGGTTTATCTCGAGTTTGAAGATAAGCAGAAATGAGAAGCACAATATTTGGCCTTTTAGACCAGAAAAAAAATATTATTATCACCAAGGCATTTGAACTACTTCAAGTCACAAATATGCCATTTCAGTTGTCATAGGAATTTCTTAATATAAAATATTTTTAACGCATAAGTTAATTAATTGAAAGCGTCACAAAATCGAGACACAATTTAGTCACGTGACAGGTTTTAGTATTATATCTTTGAAATTAGTTAAGGTTACCTAGAAAATCTCACTTTTGGATTTCAAGGATCACAATCACTTTGGATCAAGATCTCACCAATTTCACTTTTGGATTTTTGGAAAATATAACTTTTGGATTTCAAGGATCACAATCACTTTGGATCAAGATCTCACCAATTTCAAGGATCACAATTACTTTGGATCAAGATCTCCCCAATTTCACTTTTGGATCAAGATCTTCAATCTCACTTTTGATTTCAAGGATCACAATCACTTTTGATCAAGATCTCACTTTTGATTTTTGGAAAATCTCTTTGGATTTCAAGGATCAAATCACTTTGGATGAAGATCTTCAATCTCAATCTTTTGGTTTTTGGAAAATCTCACTTTTGGATCACGATCTTCAATCTCACTTTTGGATTTTTTTTTTGAAATTTATTCAGTTTAAACAGTAAAAAGATCTTTAAATATCACTTATTAAATTTTAATTTATTGCTATGATAAGTATTTCAAATTAAAGCGATATCAAAAGAAGTGACATTTGCAGAAATAATTAATAAAATTATTTATGTTTTCTAGGATCACCATCCCTTTAATAAAAATTAATAAAATTAATTAGATGATTTATTTAAAATCTTCGCTGTTAAGATTATGAGAAGCAGTAATTTTGATGTTAATCAAATAAAAACATAAATGTATTCATTAATAATAATTTTATTATAGTTTATGTTAATAAATGACATTAAAAGTATACTCCTCAGAAAGGATGATAACTGTTATTTTCTTACCCACTCTAGTGTCAAAAAGTTAATTCATAAATTTTCTACTAATTTTAAAAAAATCGTAACAGCATCTCTAATTCTGAAATTCAAAATCTCTCTGTTTGGGATCAAACTCTTCCTTCGAATTCTAAGCCCCCTCGGATTGAACATATGACCATTTAAGTTCTTCTTCATCATTTCTTAGTTTTCATCATTAACTTATTCCACCCTTTTTATCTAGAATTATTTAATGTTTTTAGTATTTAATTTCATGATATATTTTTGCTTTAAATTCTAATTGATTTTATTTTTGATTAATTTTTATTCACTTTTAATTGGCAATTTACTAATCTGTGTGTACTTCATGTTTTTTAAGAAATGAGATTTAGACCACGTGGGAGGAAGATATTCTAAAAAATTCCAGGAATAATAAAACCCTAAAATATATTTATATTTATTTTATTTTTAATGTATCAATTTGATTTTTATCACGATTATTTACTTTTACTATTCACTAAAATGAAAAATAAGCATAAGAATCAAAGTTTACTGACATATCTAAGCGTAGCCATTTAAAAATACATGCTAGAAGTAATCAAAAAGTGATTGTATTAAATTAATATCACATGCATAACAATTTCAAGAAAACGTTTTCAAAAATTGTTTTTAAATATAATGTTACTTGTAAGTCACTCATGCTATACTTCTCCTTCAGTTTTTGCAAAATAATCACTCTGTACTTCTTCTCCAATATTTGCAAAAACTAATTCTGTACTTCTCCAGCATTTGCAAATCACTCATTTTGTACTTCTCCTGTAGTCGTTGCAAAACACCCATTCCATACATGTTTGTAAAACCATTGTCGTTGTTGATATGTTATTTCAATGCAAATAGTATTTTTAACACAATTCAAGTATTTATTAATAATTGAATATCTTAAACATTTCATATATATTAAAAATTTAATAAATATGTATTATAAATCTTCTTACTTGCATTCATATCCTTGTCCAATTACTTGGCATTTGCCGTGTAAACATTTATCATCATTGCATATTTCTAAAAAGAAAAGTTTAAAAGTTTAAGAAAAGTTTATTTAAAATAAAAAAAATGGTTTAAATTAATCATATTAAAATATTACAATTGTGCCATTCATAAGTAAATAATTATTCAAATTGAAATTAAATAAAGTTTTCACTTTGAAGGATCAACAATACATATGATAGAAGAAATAATTTCGTTCTTTCAAATAGTAAATTACATTTTTACTGAATGGAACTTCTAAAAATGAAATGTTACGTTGTATTGATCCAGCTGCATAATGCTCTACTAGTGTGTGGAGAAATCGGGTTCGAATCCACAGACGGAATCTGTCATACTTTCTGAAAATGTGAAGGTTCCATGATCAATGAAACATGAGGCAACCTGTAAAATCTTATCGAATGAGGCCCTCTATATTGCTGTTCATTGCTGTGGCGAAAAAAGCGTGTTTTCTATCCGACAATCAAGCTCACTAAAAATTTTATTGCTGTCCATGGGCATTATTTGGGCAAAAGTTTAGTTTGAGCTAATCTTTAGCTTTTTTGAGATAATCTTTAATATATTAAAAAGAAAAATTTTCACCACCATTATAGTTTTTCATGTCTCCTGTCAGTTATAGAATGAGTTTTTTTTTTTTTTGACTTCTTTAATTTGATAATCGACATTTAAAAACGTATTCCCAACTTTCAAACAAAGAAATATTTTTCCTTTGTTCTAATGCAGCTGGCAAACACAGACAGCTTGGTCTTGGATGCCTTAAAGCAAGCGCTGCATAGAGACGTTACTCACTTGCATTACCCAAGGGGCGCGTGTCACTTGAAGATAAGCCACGGACGCGGAGTAACAAAGCCTCCGGTAACACTCTACGATCCTATTAGGATCGGGACCTACGGTTTAAAATGGATTCCGAACTACTACACATCCCATGGCACCGCCGGGACTCAAACCCGAAACCTGTGCTACCGAGCGCCAGGCCTGCCAGCCACTCGGCCATTCATGCCCCAACGTTAAAACATTAAAAAAAAGTTCTTACAGACATGATGAAAATGCTTACTATTGATGTGTTTGAATTTTGTAAGTATTAAAACTTTGTTACAAATTATGAAAAAAACTTGAAAACAATTGTTTCGATGAATCTTACCAGTGCAGTAATCATTGTATTGAACATATCCGAAGAAGCAGCTGCACACTTTGCGGCCGAACCAATCGAAGCCACACGAATGCGAGTTCTTACCGCAGTAGCAATCTAGACAAAACAAACACCAAGATGAACAATAAAACAATTTCAAATATTATTACTGCTTCAAAAATAAATATTTAAAAAGCTTTTCGTAAAAATATTAATAATTGAAATTTATTTTTTAAATATAAAAGGAAATGGTGAAGGTCTCGCATCTATCTATCTATCTTGGATCTATCTATCTACCTTGACTGATCTATCTATCTGACTATTTTGATTGATCTAATCTATCTATCTTGATCGATCCATTTATCTGTCCATCTATATATCTTGATCTATCTAATTATCTATCTTGATCTATCTAATCTATCTATCTTGATCTAACTATCTTTTTGATCTATCTAATCTATCTATCTTGACCTATCTAATCTATCTATCTATCTAACTATCTTGATCTTGATCTATCTATCTATCTATCTTGACTATCTTTTATCTGTCTACCTATCTATCTTGATCGATCTATTTATCTATCTATCTATCTATCTATCTTGATCGATCTATTTATCTGTCTATCTATCTATCTAACTATCTTTTTTTATCTATCTATCTATCTTGATTGATCTATTTATCTGTCCATCTATCTATCTAACTATCTTGACCTATCTATCCATCTACCTATCTATCTACATTTCTTTATTTATATAGATGGATTGATAGCTATGAAATGAAGATAATTTTTGTAATAAATATCTGAAATACTAAATGCTCATAAGAATTAGTTTTTCTTATCAAAATCATTAGAATGAATTTAAAATTTGGAAAACTTAATGTTAATGCATTTTATCAATATTTTTAATTTTAGTTTATGAAGAAATTAACTGTCAAACAGATTTCAAAATAGTATTGCAAAAATGTTTATGCATTTTAAAATTTACTTTTTCAAAAGTTCCTTAGCTTTGTCAAAATTATTCGGTTGATTCCAATGGAAAGAGAATTTTGAAAAATCTCAATATAAGTATTAACGGGGAGAAATTATTTCAATTAAATATATTCATGCGTTAATATATTTTTGTATACATCGAAAAAGAAATAACTTGAAATAACTCTAATAAATCTAAATTTTCTATATATTGCAGTTGCATGTATCAATTCATACGAATTAATAATAGCTTATGGATGTATGTGTGGATGTAGGAAGAAATAATAATAGTAAATTCATTGCTTTTTTTTTTTCTGTGAGATATTTTTTCAAAATTATAGATATAAGGTCCAAAATTAAATTTTATTGAGCAATTCTTTTTATGTGTAATTTCATTTTTTTTCATTTTTTTTTTTTTTTTCTAGAAAATAAATAAATATTTATTTATTTCAATTATTGGGAAAAATCATGCACTGAAATATTTTTGTTTATTTCATCCTATTTAATTTACTGAATATAAAAAGATGGAAAAAAAAAATAATCACAAATTAACAGTTCTAAAACTTTTGCGTTTACCTTGAACAGTTGTTGTTTTAGGTTTCTCAGTTGAACTAGTACTGGAGCTGAAGAGCTTGTGGCTGGAAAAAAATGTCGATATTGAGCAAAACTTTCTACAGAAATACAATTATACAAAGGAAATGAAATGATATAAACTATAGCTACAAATGACATTAACTAAATGACATAAAACATAAATGGCTTAAATATACAGGGTCATTATAATGAAAGTCCCACATCCAAAATGCTGTAAAAGAAAGAACTACTCGTCATTATGAATTCAAATTTGAACTGCAATAACTGGAGAAGGGGGAAATGGTACGGCATCAAAAGAAAAAAATATCAAAAAAAGTTCCACCGATTTTTTTCATCCAATTGGGCATGACCTTGCCGAGGTGGATGAGCTTTCCACTCACAGTGTCACAACTGTTGAATGACTTTGAAGCCATTTCTTCTGTCAAAAACCGAAACAATCCAGCACATTGAACACTGCAGTTCGTTTAATGTGCAACTCGTGCCAAATATGTTGTCATTTCGATTCAAACTATCACTGGCAGCCGAATTCACTTCTTTAGGTCGCTTACATCGCCATCTATTATTAATACACTTTGGAACTTTTATTTTAATGCCGTACCGTTTCTCTCTTCCTCAAGTCTCTTCAGTTCAAGTGTGAACTTATTGGGACGAGTGTTTCTTTTTTTACAGAATTTTGAAAGTGGGACTTTAATTATAATCACCCCCTGTATATAAATGATATTAATCTATAATAACACAAACTAGTATTTATGGTTGACTTTATGCTTGATAAGAAATGTATGTATTCAACTTAACATTAAAAACTGCATTAGTTTAAAAGGTATCTTTTTTAAAAATTCTGATAGTACTTGAAATTTCTATGTACACATTTTCATCGTTTTGATTATCCAATACAAAGAAATAAGTTAAATGAAAATACTTAATTTTAGTTATATTTTAAAAACCTTAATCCATTTTTATTTTATTCTATTACAGTTTCTGCTTTTATGGAAATACGAAAACAAAGCAAATAAGAAAATAACTCATATTATGGTAGTGAAACTCAATATTTTTTACCAATTACCAATATAATTTTTGTTATTTGGTATGTACGACTGTTTCTTTATTTGTTAGGGATTCTAAAATTAGAACAAAATATAATTGAAAATCAAAGAAAATGATAACCTTCCTTTTAGGTATAGCAAACTAAAAAAAGATAACTTTTTAAATTATGGATATCAACACGAAATTCATAAAATATGATGGAATTTGTTTCAAATTAAAATATTCTTACGAAATAACTAAATAAAGAATCTTTTGAAATAATTGGAATTGGTAAATACACAACTGGCCATTAAAATTGCTACACCAGGAAGAAATGCAGATAACAAAATTATATTTATTGGACAAATATGTTATACTGGAAATAACGAGTGATTAAATTTTTTCAAGAAATTTGGGTGCATAGATCCTGAGAAATCAGCACCCAGAACAGGATTTTGTTTCAAATTAAAATATCTATTACGAAATAACTAAATAAAGAATCTTTGAAATAATTGGAATTTGTAAATAGTATATTTAAAAAAAAAATATTTATTTGATCCTACACCGGAAAATTTCATATTAATCATTACAAAAAAATATTTTGAAAGTTTTCCTTAAGTTTATTAGACGAAAAAATCTTATTCATAACTGCTCATTCAATCATCTATTCAATGCTTTTTACTCGAAATTTCATTTAATCAATAAAGATGTAAATAAAAAAATTTCAAGTCAGCAACAATAAAATTACTGCAGCAAAATTACTTCAGTGTTTTGCAGAAAATTTTAAATATATTACCAGAGCAGTAGCCATCTATTTGAACATATTCAGGATGACAGTGGCACATTTTGCCGTGACGCCAATTAAAGACGCATGAGTATGAATTGACACCACAATAGCAATCTATAAAAATAAGGCACTGATTAAAATAACAAATATTTTTTAATTAAAGGAGAAATTGATTTGCAAAAATGAATGATAAATTAAAATAGACATAACGATAATTGATCATAAATTAACAATATTTGTAAAGAGAACATTTTAAGGAAGAATGTGAAGTCAATAAGAGTTTTAACAACTGTAAAAAAGAAAATACAGTTTTCTTTTAATTTGATTTAATAAATAACTAATTTAATATGAATTGACAATTAATACATTGGAATTATCAACAAAATTCGTTTTACGTATACAAACTATAAGAAGACGGCCAATGCATTCCAACTTAGATTTAGTGATAAAAAACAATCCACTATATTAAAAACAATCCAAAGTAAAGTAAATTTAGTTAATTCTTTTTCACATTTATTAAAATATTTAATTTATTTAGTCTTTTTAAAGTTAATTTTTTTTATGTGACCTATTCATTTAATTTCATAGCAATTTTAAATAAGTTCAGTAAATATATTTATATTTTTTTACGCTTTTAATAATAGATTATTATGTACTAGTTATTTTGAGATTTTACCATGCAAAATTTTGTTTTTGTGTTTAAACCGTTGACTAAAATAAACTGATTTACGGGCAAAAATTATTCGCTTGGCATTAAAATTGAAGAATAAATAATTGAAGTACAATTTTTATTTCAATAATCTCAAAAAGTTGGTTTTATCTTTACTTGGTGGAGTGGACTTGTAGCCAACGGTACTCGGGTAATCAGTACTGGTCGGAACTAAACAAAATATAATTTTATAAGAGTATGCACACTTTAAATTAACATCTACAAATATCAATTTTTAAAAATGAAGTTTAAGAGTTTACAGTAAATATTCTTATATAATCAGTGTTAAAAGTTAACAGACACTATACAGTAGGCATTAGTTTCGTCTTGAATATTCGAAACATTTTTTTCTTCTAATGCAGCTAAATAGACCGTGATCTTTCGATAACAAGATGTTACAGCATTACCCAGGGGGCCTTAACTTGATGGTAAGCGGACGCGGAGCAACAATGCCCCTCAGCGCTCTACGATCCTATTAGGACTGGGACCTACGGTTTAAAGTGGATTCCGAACCACTACAACACCCATGGGCAAAGCCGGGATTTGAACCCAATACCTGTGGTACCGAACGCCAGAGGTATTTTCGATATTCGAAACAAAGACAGTGCCTTATTTTCGATTTTGCCCGATGATTGAAGCGTTAATGTAGTTTTAAGAAGAATACAAAAATGCGAAATAATAAAAATAAATAAAAAATACGAAAAACGTTTGCTTTTTAGGAGACAAACGAATCCTCAAAAATCTTATCGGAGGATGCTCTCTGTGTTGTTGCCCATGGGCGTAGGGAAAAAGTTTAGTTTCAATAGAGATATTTCTTAATATACATTAAAAAGAAAATGTTTCCCCACCATTATCCTTTTTCATGCCCCTTTCAGTTATAGAATGCATTATTATTCATTTTTTATTTTTTATCTTGAATACTTAATTTGTTAATTTCATTTTAAAAATCTATTCCTTACTTTTGAACAAAGGAATATTAAATAACAAAAAAGTTCTTACAGACATGATTAAAATGCTTACTATTGATGTGTTTGGATTTTGTAAGTATTAAAACTTTGTTACATAATTATGAAAAAAAAAAAACCTGAACAAAAATGGTTTCGATGAATCTTACCTGTGCAGTAATCATTGTATTGAACATATCCGAAGAAGCAGCTAACACTTTGCGGCCGAAACCAATCGTAGCCACACGAATGCGAGTTCTTACCGCAGTCACAGTCTAGACAAAACAAACACCAAGATGAACAATAAAACAATTTCAGATTTTATTATTGCTTGAAAATAAAGAAAAGCACTTTGATAAAAATATTAATAGAAATTTATTTTGTAAAAACAAAAAAGGAAATGGTGAAGAACTCGTCTCTATCTATCTATCTTGGATTTATCTATTTATCTTGGATCTATCCATCTCTATCTATCTATCAATTTTGATCTATCCATCTTTATCTATCTATCTATCTTGATCTATCTATCCATCTATTATCTATCTATCTCGATCTATCTTGATCTATTATCTATCTATCTCGATCTATCTTGTTCTATCATCTATCTTGATCGATCTATTTAACGACCCATCTATCATGATCTATCTATCAATCTGTCTATATTTCTTTATTTATATGGATGGTTTGATAACTATGAAATAAAGATAATTTTTCAATTCCTACTGTTAGTTCACACTCTCCCTATATATATCTTGTTCAAATTTTCAATCGTTATTAAAATACATTTTATTAATTTTAATTTTTTTAAGATTTAAGTTGCATGTATCTGCCAATAGATGGCCCCAGATGTAAGAGGAAACTAAAAAGAGTAACTAAAAAAAGTAAGAATAGACTTTAAAAATTTTTTTATATTACTTGTTATAATAAATATCTGAAATGCTAAATGCTTATAAGAATTAGCTTTTCTTATTAAAATCATTAGAAATGTATTTAAAATTTGGGAAACTTAATGTTAATGCATTTTATAGATATTTTTAATTTTAGCTTATGAAAAAAATTAACTATAAAACAAATTTCAAAAATAGTACTGCAGAAATGTTTATGCATTTTAAAAATTTCAATAAATGATGTTGCTAAAGTAAATCCAAATTAAGATGCCTATGAACATTTAAAAAAAAATCATTTATAATTAAAAAAAATTTATAATAAATTATTTAGATATTTTTGCAAATAGTGTTAAATGATCCATTTGTTGTTAAAGTTATTTAAATGTGAAGCCTTTGAAAAGAATAGTTAATTGTTGTTTTAATTAATCATAAGTGACTTTTTCTGTCCACATGAACTCAATTAATGTTTTTCACTTTTTTCAAAACTTCCTTATATTTGTCAAAATTATTCAGTTGATTCCAATGGAAAGAGAATTTTGAAAATCTCAATATAAGTATTAACTGAGAGAAACTATTTTTAAATAAATAGATTCATACATTAGGTATATTTTTTTCATACATCGAAAATGAAATACCTTGAAATAACCCTAATAATTCTCAATTATCTATATATTGCAAAGTTGAATGTATCATTTCATACGAATTAATAATAGCTTACGGGATATAGAAAAATAACACATTCATTGCTTTGTTTTCTTCTATTCCATATTTTTTCAAAATTATAGCTATGAGGGTCCAAAAAATTAAATTTTACAGAACTATTTTCCTTTGTGTAATTTCATTTTTTTTTATAGAAAATAACTATTTATTTTTTTTTTGATATGAAAAAAAGAAACATGTACTAAAAATTTTTGTTATTTATGTCCTCCTATTTGACTTACTGAATATAAAAAGATGAACAAAAAAAAAAAAAAAAAAATATATATGGCGTAAAAACATCATAAATTAGAAGTTTTAAAACTTTTGCGCTTACCTTCTGCAGTCGTTGTTTGAGGCTTTTCAGTTGAACTGCTAATGGGAGCGGAAGAACTTTGTAGCTAGATAAACAATGTCAATATTAAATAGAACTTTTAACAAAGTTATAATTATACGAAGGAAAAGGAATGTTATAAGCTACAGCTCTAAATGGAATCAACTCTAAATGATATAAAGCATAAATGGCATATATATATATACATAGATATATAAACTACAAACATAAATAAAATCAACTATAAATGAGATAAACTATAGTTATTAATGACATCAACTCTAAATGATATAAAGCATAAACGGTACATATATATATATATATATAAATGATATAAACTATAGCTATAAATGCCATCAACTGTAAATGATGTGCAGCATAAATGGCATAAATATATACAAATGATATAAACTATAGATATAAATAATATCAACTATAAATGATATAAACCATAGCTATAAATGCCATCAACTATAAATGATATGAAGCGTAAATGACTTAATTATATATAAATAATATAAACTATAGATATAAATAACCAACTAAAATGATATAAACTACAGATGATATAAATGAATAAATCATTAATTGCATATACTATATAATAATAATATATATAGTATATTATATATATATGCAATATATATATATATATATATATATATAAAATGACATCAGCTATAAATAATATAAAGCATAAATTGCATAAATATATGTAAATGATATAAACTATATTTACTACTAACAGAATCTATAATAACACAAACTAGTACTTATATTTGACTTTATGCGTGATACAAAATGCATGTATTCAATTTAACATTAAAAACTTCATTAGTTTAAATATATGTCTTTTTGATTCTAATGTACTTGAAATTTTTATGTACACATTTAAAACATTTTAAATATCCAATATAAAGAAATAAGTTAAAATAAAATACTTAATTTTAGCTATATTTTTAAAAACCTGAATTCATTTTTATTTAATTCTATTAAAGTTTCTCCTTTTATGGACATATGAAAACAAAACAAATAAAAAAAATAACTAATTTTACGGTGGTGCAAAAACTCAATATATTTTAGCAATTAACAATATAATTTTTTTTGTTATTTGGTATGTACGTTTGTTTCCTTATGTGTTAGGGATCTATAAAAATAAGGCACTGATTAAAATAACAAATATTTCTTTAATTGGAGAAATTGATTTACAAAAAATGAATGATAAATTAAAATAGACATAACGATAATTGACCATAAATTAACAATATTTTTAAAGAGAACCTTTAAGGAAGAATGTGAAGGAAATAAGAGCTGGAACAATTGTAAAAAAGAAAATACAGTTTTCTTTAATTTGATTTAATATATAACTAATTCGATATGAATTGACAATTAATACATTGGAATTTTCAACAAAATTCGTTTTATGTATGCAAATTATAAGAAGACGCCCAATGCATTCCCAACTTAGTATTTAGTGATAAAAAAAAAAATCCACTAT
The DNA here is from genome assembly GCA_021605095.1 of Caerostris extrusa. NCBI lineage: Eukaryota > Metazoa > Arthropoda > Arachnida > Araneae > Araneidae > Caerostris > Caerostris extrusa. The sequence continues at coordinate 30,887 of BPLR01011164.1, read as the reverse complement.
ATTAAAAACAATCCAAAATAAAAAGTAAATTTAGTCAATTTTTTTCACATTTCTTAAAATATTTAATCTATTTAGTTTTTAAAGTTAATTTTTTTTATGTGACCTATTCATTTAATTTCACAGAAATTTTCAATAAGTTCAGTAAATATATTAATATTTTTGTTTTTAAGAATAGATTATTATGTAGTTATTTATATTTTTCTCATGCAAAATTTTGATTTTTTTTTACTAAACAGTTGACTAAAATAAGCTGACTTATAAATAAAGGTTATTTTTTGAAAATTTATTCCCTTAGCAGTAAAATTAAAAATAAATTAATGACGTGTAACTGAAATTTTTTATTTTAATACTTTTAAAAAATTGATTTCATCTTACCTTGTGAAGTGGACCTGTAGCTAGCAGTACTCGGGTATTCAGTACTGCTCGAAACTGAGAAAACATAATTTTTTAAGAATATGAGCAATTAAAATTAACTTTTAGGAATAATATTTCATGTAAATGAAATTTAATAGTTTAAATGAAATATTCTTAAAAACATCAGTATTATAGACACCATACAGTAGGCATTAGTTTCGTTTTTGCATATTCGAAACAAAGGCAGTGCCTTATTGTCGATTTTTTGCCGGATGATCAAGCATTAATATAGTTTTAAGAACACAAAAACGTAAAATACAAAAAAAAAAGGTAAAAATAAAAAAATAAAAATAAAAATAGAAATAAATAAATAATAAAATAAATAAATAAATAAAAAATAAATCATCAAACATGAACACATTTAATGTGTTTACGATTTGAATTTGTGTAACATATATATATGAAACAAAATAATAATTTTTTTTCTATAAAAAATTATACATTGATTAATAATTTAATTGAATGTGTTGTACTTATGTAGTGCAATAGGATAATTTATCCTGAGGAATTATAGTTAAACCTATTTACGCTCTGTTCTATGCCAAGGAAAAGTAAAAGTAAATTTGAAATTTTAAAAAATTATCTGATATCTCGTTCTCCCAGAGCTAACCTGAAAAATCTTTGAGTTGTACCAAATTTCTTCCCTCGAAAAACTAGATTAATACTACATGGTTTATTTTTCTTCCTACACATGGCTTCTTGATGAGTTCACAGCGCTCTCAGTAATATATTTGCCCCTTAATTCTTTGACGAGTGGCCAACGAAAGGCCCCAATCCGCACGCTGGTAGAACATTTCGACTTATCGGCTGTAGCATTAAACAGTGCCTACAGTAAGACGATGTTCTAAAATAAAAATACACTCATGTCCATAAATTAAGGATAATTCAGAATCACACAGAAATTGAACTCTAAAATAAAATTTCACCTGTAGAATTATCATACACATCTTGAAGAAGAATATGCAAATTACAGGAAACCACCAGATGGCACGGATAGTACGTCACAATGACGAGAGCGTAAGAGAGAGGGTATATAAGGAATGGTGGCAAAAAAGTAAAATTGTTCACAAGCGCTTTAAAAGCCTTTCAGTGCTATAACCGCATAGTTATGGCAGAAAGGAAGCATTTGGAGGATTTTTTACGTGGTAGAATTATCGGACGACTGGAATGTGGACGTACCCAGCTGGAGGACCGGTATTTAGCAGTTACTGCCAAAAAGAAACAGACGGAGCACAGCATCAGACCTGTCTCGTCAGCTCTCTTCTGCTACCGGTACGACGACAGTTTCAAGGCAGACCGCGTACAGACGCTTAGGGCACATTGGTCTACATGCTCGTAGGCCTGTCAGATGTGTTCCACTTACCGCAACTCACTGTTGCCTGCGATTAACCTGGGTAGAGAGCATGCATTTTGGACACCGCAACAGTGGTCTTGTGTGATGTTTTCCGACGAGTCCAGGTTTAGTTTGCAGTCTGATTCTCGCCGGACTTTCATATCGAGTGCGCCAGGTACCCGTTACCACCAAGAGAACACCATTGAACGACACCGTTACGGTGGTGCAGGATGGCTCGTTTGGGGAAGAATTATTCTTGGTTCCAGAACTGAAATGCATGTTCAGAGTGTAACGATGACAGGCCACATCTATCGGGATGTCATTCTGGAACAACATGTACGTTTGTTTCGGGGCGCCATGGGTGCTGAATTTCTTGTTTATGGATGACAACGCCCGTCCTCACCGTGCAAACATTGTAGACGAATGCCTTCAATTGGAGGATATCACCGGTATGGATTGGCCAGCATGCTCACCGGACTTGAATCCAATAGAGCATGTGTGGGATATGCTTGGCCGACGAATTGCAGCCCGTCAACCCCCTCCCACCTGTCAACCAGAACTTCGGAGGGCATTGCTTGATGAGTGGTGTAATATTCCCCCAAGATCTGATTGATAATTTGATTCTCAGTATGCCTAGGCGTTGTAAGGCCTGTATTGCATCGTCCGGGAGACATACCCATCCATATAACCATCATACTAACCATGTTATACTGTTTTTTGTAAATAGGTTCTTTTTTAAATTTGTCTCAAACATATATAAAATCGTAATTTTTATTAATTATGTCAAACATATAGCATCTTTTTTCTTTGCCTTTTTCATTACCTTTTGTTTAATAAATAGACTTTTACAAATAAGTCAAATTTGTTTTTTCAGAAACTTCTGTCTTTTCTTTGCCTGAACTTCATTATCCTTAATTTATGGACATGACTGTAAGTTTGAAATTTTTTGAATTACTAATTAAACTTTTTATATTTGCTTAATTTGATTGGTTGGAATTCTGATAGTTAAATTTATATTTTAATATACGGAAATTTAAAAAATTCTTAACCCATATTTTTCAGAAACTAATACCTAAATTCAATGGATTTAAATGAACACATTTAAAATTTCATTCATACCATATGGTACAGAAAATTTTAAAAGCAATTTTTAATGTTCGGTCCAGTCGCACCAGAGGAATATTTCAATACAAAAATTAATAAAATTTCTGTTTTAAATAAAATATCTACTATGAAATGACATCGATATATGGAATTAAATACATTTACTAAAAAAATAATAATTTAAACAACCTATACGAATCTATCTTTCTATACGAATTTGAGCAAATCCTGAACTAATATTTATTATTAGATTTATTCTCCAAATTTTATATTTACTTTCGTAAATATAAATTTTTGAGAGTAATTCTTAATAATAAATATTATATAAGTAATAGAATCAAATATATATATATATAATAATTAGAATCAAATATATACACTCAAGAGCCAAAACATTATGACCACCCCTACATTTTGCAATGAACTCGCCTGGATGACGTGGAAGGCACGTGATCAGGTGGAAGTGGTATTGAACTGGTATTAAGTGGTGGTATTAATCCATGCCAAGGCGGGTTGAAGCTTTGTGCGCCAAAGGTGGGCCAACTCGTTATTGACAGGTGGTCATAATGTTTTGTCTCTTGAGTGTATATATGTAATTAGAATCAAATTACACTTTACGTCAATGAAATAATTATAATAAATCAGAAATCCAGAAATATAACCTATTTAGATGTAAAGCAGTGTTTTCTGAGAAGTTTTAATCTCATTACCAGTGCAATAACCATTGATTTGGACATATCCAGGATGACAGTGGCATATATTGCCGTAACGCCAATGAAGCATACATGAGTATGAATTTATACCACAGTAGCAATCTATAAGAATAAGACACTGATTAAATTATCAAATATAATTGAAGGAAAATTTAATTAATATAAATTATATAATTCATATTGAATTAATATTTTATATATACAGTAGAATCTCTGTAAGTCGAACATCAAGGGAGACGCCAAATAATTCGAGTTATAGAGTTTCGACTTATGGAGGATTTCGACTTACGCAGATTTTGTAACGAAATATTCGACTTCGATTTTAGATTCTGTCTGACTTATTTTGAGTTAGAGAGGTAAAATAAAAAAATTCAAGTTACAGAGGTAATAAACATGTTTATTTGCAACTTAAAAGTTATATTATGTACTACAATAAAAAATCAAAATAATTCCGAAACAACCTTAAAATTAAAAAATATTATGTATTAAAAAGTCAGTTATTATTATTATTATTATTTTGCTTTTAGATAATTCGTTCGTTCTCTATCTATAGCATTATCTAAGCTATAAAGAGCAGAAAATTCTTTTTCTTCCTAGTTGCTATTTCATAGAACAGGTTATTCTATTTACTGTATACTCATACATTGTTTTCCAAGAAACAATGACGTGCATTGTCGGCAAATCCTTAAAGTCGGTAACTTATTTTTCTTCGTGCTATAGAGGTAGTTAGTTTCAAATGATCGAGTTGTAAAGGTTGTAAAAAGAATGCAAAATCAAACATTGCTAATGTTCGAGATACAGAGGTCCAATTTTTTTTTTTTTTTTCAAGTTAGGAAAATATATACCAAAATGGCTTGTGGGGATGGACTCATTATTTCGACTTATAGAGGGTTGAAATTTCGAGTAATCGAGGTTTTGGGGGTTGAAGGGAAGGGAACAAAATATTTTTCGAGTTGTGGAGGTTTTCGACTTATCGAGGTTCGACTTAAATAGTTTCTACTGGACTTAATTAATGTTATATAATTAAAAGAAAAATTATTTTACAAAAAATTACTGGTAAATTACAATAAACAAAAATATAATTGATATGATCATAAAATAAAAATATCTGTAATGAAAACCTTTTAAGTAAGAATATAAAGGAATTAGTGTTGAAACAACTGGAAAAAAGGAAATACTGCTTTTTTAATTTGATTAATAAATAATTAAATCGACATAAATTGACAGTTTATACATTGGAATCATCAACAAAATTTGTTTCGTGTATTCAAATTATAAGAAGACCAATGCATTCCCAAATTAGTATTTAGTGATCAAGTAAAAAAAAAAAAAAAAAATCAGGTATGGCTACTAAATACAAAAAAAGGTAAATTTAGATAAGTAAATTTAGTAGTAGTAGTAGTAGCAATTTAGATAACAAGTAGTTAAGTAAATTTAGATAATTTTTTTTTTTTTCACCCTTCTTAATCTTCAACGTTAATTTTCATTTCATCTATTCATTTAGTTTCACAGAAATCTTAAATATGTTCAGTAAATATATTTATATTTATGCTTTTAATAATAGATTATTATGTACTAGTTATTTTGAGATTTACCCATGCAAAGTTTCGTTTTTATATTTAAACAGTTGACTAAAATAAGCTGATTTACTAGCAAAGTTTATTCAAGCTATTTTCAATTATAAAAAATTAAATAAAGCATAACAAAATTTTTTATTTTAATACTTTAAAAAGTTGGTTTTATCTTACCTCGTGAAGTGGACCTGTAGCTAGCGGTACTGGGTATTCAGTACTGCTCGATTCTGAGAAAAATATACTTTTTATATGAATATGCGCAAGTTACATTTACTTCCACAAAATCAATTTTTAAAATGAAATTTAATATTTTATAATACATTTTCATAAAAAAATCAGTTTTATATATGCCACACATTAGACATTGTTTTAATCCTGTATATTTGAAAGAAAGACGGTGCCTTATCTTCGATTTTGCCGGATGATCCAGCTTTAATATAGTTTTAAGACGAATACAAAAAAATGCAAACTTAAAAAAAAAAAAAATAAGCTATCAAACATAAAAAACATTTAACGTGTTTACGAATATTTTGAATTTGTGTACTACTGTTGTCCAAAAAGTAAGACTAGTTTTTTAAATTAAATTTCCCGGCATATGGAATTTCAATTTTGTATTCTTTTTTAGGTTGTTGCCACTGTCCTTGACATTTGTGTGAAATTTTACGTCAAAAAAATTCATTGAATTACGCTTGGTTTTGTGAGATGCTAAAACTGATTCCGGCGATTTTGAAATGTCTCTTCAATCGACTCAAAACTGTGTCCCGGAGTGGTCTTTGAGTTTAGCGAATAGCCAGAAGTAGCACGATGCCAAATTAAGTGATTACGGTGGTTGTGGAACGATATGGGTTTCATTTTTTGGAAAAAAGTCACGAAGAATCAATGCAGTCTGAGCTACCTCATTCAGTGTTTTCGGTACCAATCGAGATTTGAAGCTTTTGAGGCCCAAAACATCTTTTAAAATGGAATTGACTGATCCTTTCTAAATTCCAACATCACCAACAATGTTCTAATTGTAAATCGACGGTTTGCAAACACCAAAAACCGACGTGAGCTTTGTCAGTTGAGGTTGGTGGTCGACCAGAGGGCTCTTCGAATTCAACGCGTTCTCTGCCTTTTTGAACTGATTTTACCACTTGTAAACATTTCTCTCCGATATAGGAAAGAAATGTTTAGCACGATGAAACTTGTTTTTAAAATAAAATAAGTTTGATTTTTTGAATTACTAATTAACGATACTATTAGTTAATTTAACTGGAATTCTGATAGTTAAAATTATAATTTAATATACTGAAATTTCTAAAGTTCTTTAACCTTTTTTCCAGAAACTAATAAATAAATATTAAATGAACACATTTAAAATTTCATTCATACGATATGGTACAGAAAATTTTAAAAGCTATTTTTAAGTTAATGTTTCAGTAAAAAATTAGTGAAACTACAGTTTTAAGTAAAATATCTATTAAGAAATGACATCGAAGTATCGAATTAAAAAAATTTGCTTAGTAAATAATAATTTAAACAACCTTCTCAAATATGAATTTGAACAAAAATTTCTACAAAAGATCCTGAAGTAATATTTATTATTAGGAATTATTTCCAAAATTTATATTTACATAGTAAATATAAATTTAGTTGAGTAATTCCGAATATTATTTCTACATCCAAGTATGTAATTGGACTTAAATAAAACATTGCTTCAATGAAATAACAATTATAATTCAGAAATCTAAAAATATAACTTATTTATTTATAAAACAGTGTTTTCTGAGAAGTTTTAATCGTATTACCAGAGCAATAATCATTAATTTGAACATATCCAGGATGACAATGGCACAGTTTGCCGTAACGCCAATGAAAGACACATGAGTATGAATTTACACCACAATAGCAAACCTATAAAAATAAGGCACTGATTAAAATATCAAATATTTCCTTTTAATTAAAGGAGAAATATTTTTACAAAAAATAATAACCGTTTGAAATAAAATAAACTTAAGCATAATTGATGTGATCATAAATTAAAAATATCTGTAATGAGAACCTTTTAAGTAAGAATATGAAGGAATTAGTATTGAAACAACTGGAAAAAAAAAAAAAGAAACACTGCTTCTTTCATTAGATTTAGTAAATAAATAATTCGACATGAATTGACAATATATGCATTGGAATCAACGCCAATATTCGTTTTAATTATTCAAATTATAAGAAGACCAATGCATTCAAAACTTAGTATTTAGTGATCAAGCAAAATAAAAATTATAGCGATGGCTACTAAATTAAAAAAGTATTCCAAAGTTTAGTAAATTAAATTAATTTTTGCTCACACTTTTAAAATAGTTCATTTTATCTTAAGAGTTAATTTTTCATTTCATCTATTCATGAGTTTCACAGAAATTTTACATAAGTTTAGTAAATATATTTAGATTTATGCTTTTAATAATATATTATTATGTCGTTATTTTGGGATTTACCTAAGAAAAATTTCGTTTTTGTGTTTAAACAGTTCACTAAAATAAGCTGATTTACGGGGCAAAGTTTATTCGCTTAGTATTAAAATTAAAAAAATAAATAAATAAAAGTGCCACTAAAATTTTAAAATTTATTCGTTCACCATTAAAATATAAAAAATAATAATAAAAAAGACTTTTATTTTCTGATTTAATTTTGATAATGTAAAAAGTTTGTTTTTATACTACCTCGTGAAGTGGGCACGGGGTGTTTGTATACCTGTACTCAGTACTGCCTGAAAATGAGAAAAATTTATTTTTATAAGCATATGAGCAATTTACATTAGCTTCTAAAATTAATTTTAAAATGAAATTGAAGTTACTTAATTTTAGTTAGCTATTAAATAAATTGAAACAGCTAACTAAAATAAGCTGCTGAATTATGGATTAGATTTATTTTTCGAAAATTTATTCGTTCACCATTAAAATATAAAAAAAGACTTTTTATTTTCGGATTTAATTTTGATAATGTAAAAGTTTTTTTTTTTTTTATACTACCTCGTGAAGTGGGCACGGGGTGTTTGTATTCCTGTACTCAGTACTGCCTGAAAATGAGAAAAATTTATTTTTATAAGCATATGAGCAATTTACATTAGCTTCTAAAAATTAATTTTTAAAATGAAATTGAAGTTACTTAATTTTTAGTTAGCTATTAAGTAAATTGAAACAGCTAACTGAAATAAGCTGCTGAATTATGGATCAGATTTATTTTCGAAAATTTATTCGTTCACCATTAAAATATAAAAAATAATAATAAAAAAAGAGGTTTAAATTCTGATTTAATTTTGATAATGTAAAAGTTTGTTTTTATACTACCTCGTGAAGTGGGCACGGGGGTGTTTGTATACCTGTACTCAGTACTGCCTGAAAAAGAGAAAAATTTATTCTTATAAGCATATGAGCAATTTACATTAACTTCTTCAAATATTAATTTTAAAATGAAATTTAAGTTACTTAATTTTAGTTAGCTATTAAATATATGAAACATCCAACTAAAATAAGCTGCTGAATTATGGATTAGATTTATTTTCTTTATTCGTTCACTTAAAATATAAAAGACTTTTTATTTTCTGAAATTTTGATGGATTAGATTTATTTTCGAAAATTTTATTTTTCACCATTAAAATATAAAAAAATAATAATAAAAAAAGAATTATGGATTTTTATTTTCTTTATTCGTTCACCATTTAATTTTGATAATGTAAAAAGTTTTTTTTTATACTACCTCGTGAAGTGGGCACGGGGGTGTTTGTATTCCTGTACTCAGTACTGCCTGAAAATGAAAAAATTTATTTTTATAAGCATATGAGCAATTTACATTAGCTTCTTCAAAATTAATTTTTAAAATGAAATTGAAGTTACTTAATTTTAGTTAGCTATTAAATATATTGAAACATCTATTAAGCTGCTGAATAAATTGAAACACCATTAAAATATAAAAAAAATAATAATAAAAAAAGAGCTAACTATCTTGAAATATTCAGTACTGCTGAATTATGGATCAGATTTATTTTAAAAATGAAATTGAAGTTACTTAATTTTAGTTAGCTATTAAATAAATTGAAACAGCTAACTAAAATAAGCTGCTGAAAATTTATTCGTTCACCATTAAAATATAAAAAAAAGACTAATAATAAAATAAAAAGAGGTTTAAATTCTGATTTAATTTTGATAATGTAAAAGTTTGTTTTATACTACCTCGTGAAGTGATAATGGGCACGGGGGTTTGCACGGGGGTTACTTAATTTTAAATTTAGCATTAAATAAATTGAAACAGCTAACTAAAATAGGGGTGTTTGTATACCTGTACTCAGTACTGCCTGAAAAAGAGAAAAATTTATTCTTATAAGCATATGAGCAATTTACATTAACTTCTTCAAATATTAATTTTAAAATGAAATTTAAGTTACTTAATTTTAGTTAGCTATTAAATATATAGAAACATCCAACTAAAATAAGCTGCTGAATTATGGATCAGATTTATTTTCGAAAATTTATTCGTTCACCATTAAAATATAAAAAAAAAATATAACAAAAAAAGAGGTTTAAATTCTGATTTAATTTTTTTCATAATGTAAAAGTTTGTTTTTATACTACCTTGTGCAGTGGGCACGGGGGTGTTTGTATTCCTGTACTCAGTACTGCCTGAAAATGAGAAAAATTTATTCTTATAATCATATGATCAATTTACATTAGCTTCTAAAAATATAAATTTTAAAACGAAATTTAAGTTACTAAATTTTAGTTAGCTATTAAGTAAATTGAAACAGCTATCTAAAATAAGCTGGTGAATTGAATTGGGAAAATATTTCAATGATTTCATATTCAATTTTTTAATTCATGTGAATTCTGTTTAATAATTATTGTAACAGATTTCTGCTTTATAGAAATAATAATAATAATCATTAAATTTTTGTATCTTACCTTGTGATGTGGACGTTAATCTAGTTGTACTTGGTAATGTAGTAGTACTCGAAGCTAAAAATTATATATAATTTTAGAAGTAGAAGCTCAGTTATAGTTTGAATTTAATAAAAAATAAATTTTAAAATCATAGATATTAAGAACAAATATTTCTGAAATGATAAAAAAAACTTCAGCAATAAAATGTGCAGGTAGACACACACTCATGTCCATAAATTAAGGATAATGAAGTTCCGGCAAAGAAAGAGACAGAAGCAAAACAAATTTGACTTATTTGTAAAGTCTATTTATTAAACAAAAGGTAAAAGAGCAAAAAAGATGCTATATGTTTGACATAATTAATAAAAATTGCGATTTTTACTCCCTGGAGCGAATTTAAAAAAAAAGAACCTATTTACAAAAAACAGTATAACATGGTTAGTAGGATGGTTAATATGGAGTATGTCTCCCGGACGATGCAATACAGGCCTTACAACGCCTAGGCATGCTGAGTATCAAATTATCAATCTGATCTTGGGGAATATTACACCACTCATCAAGCAATGCCCTCCGAAGTTCCGGTTGACAGGTGGGAGGGGGTTGACGGGCTGCAATTCGTCGGCCAAGCATATCCCACACATGCTCTATTGGATTCAAGTCCGGTGAGTATGCTGGCCAATCCATACGGGTGATATCCTCCAACTGAAGGCATTCGTCTACAATGTTTGCACGGTGAGGACGGGCGTTGTCATCCATAAACAGAAATTCAGCACCCATGGCGCCCCGAAACAAACGTACATGCTGTTCCAGAATGACATCCCGATAGATGTGGCCTGTCATCGTTACACTCTGAACATGTAGGTCAATTCTGGAACCAAGAATAATTCCTCCCAAACGAGCCATCCTGCACCACGTAACGGTGTCGTTCATTGTTGTTCTTTTGGTGGTAACGGGTACCTGGCGCTCACCATATGAAAGTCCGGCGAGAATCAGACTGCAAACTAAACCTGGACTCGTCGGTAAACATCACACAAACCACTGTTGTGGTGTCCACAATGCATGCTCTCTACTCCAGGTTAATCGCAGGCGACAGTGAGTTGTGGTAAAGTGAAACACATCTGACATGGCTACGAGCATATAGACCAATGTGCCCTGAGCGTCTGTACACGGTCTACCTTGAAACTGTCGTACCGATAGCTGAAGAGAGCTGACGAGACAGGTCTGATGCTGTGCTCCGTCTGTTTCTTTTGGCAGTAACTGCTAAATACCGGTCCTCATTCGGCGTTGTAACTCGGGGGCGACCTGTGCTGTAACATCTACTCACATTACCATCATCTTGGAATCGTTGCCAAAGCCTGGAGATGACACTCTGGGCGATTCCAAGTTCCTTGGATACTTCCAGCTGGGTACGTCCACATTCCAGTCGTCCGATAATTCTACCACGTAAAAAATCATCCAAATGCTTCCTTTGTGCCATAACTATGCGGTTATTGCACTGAAAGGCTTTTATAGCGCTTATGAACAATTTTACTTCTTTGCCACCATTCCTTATATACCCCTCTCTTACACTCTCGTCATTGTGACGTACTATCCGCGCCATCTGGTGGTTTCCTGTAATTTGCATATTCTTCTTCAAGATGTGTGTGATAATTCTACAGGTGAAATTTTTATATTAGAGTTCAATTTTGTGTGATTCTGAATTATCCTTAATTTATGGACATGAGTGTATTTTTCTAAAATATAGCAAGTCAATAAATTGATTGATATTGAATTGATATTTGAATTGGTATTTTACGTGCAGAAGTTTTGTAAATATTTTAATCGATGGTCCTTGTAACTTCCTCATAAATATTGGTTACAGAGACTTAAAATTTCATTTACTATAACAGGAAGAAATATATATACCACATAAAGAAATAAATTACATAAAAAATAACAATACATTTATAGAATATTAGATAAAATGATGTTTTAGCGTTACAATTTATGGGGAAACAAGGTAATGATTTTGTATCACTTATGCGAATCATGATTTGTGATAAACTCATGAAATATTTAGTAACGATAGATTAAAAACAAATCAGAACTAGAGGAATAATGAAGAAATATAAAAAATAAATTTCATAGAAACAATTTAAATGATTTTATATTCAGTTTTAATGATAGATTTCATTAATATTATTACTTTTAAGATTAAATATAATAATCTTTTAAGAAGCCACTCATCACGGACTTCAACTGCCCTAGGAAGCTGACATCAGTTATTAGCAGACTCAGAACTAATCATTACAGAGAAATGAAGATTCTTACAGACAAGACCAGGGAATGCATCCCTGCAGAAATTGCCCCAACGCTTTCCTAACACCTAAGCACATTCTAGAGTGCCCAGCACTCACTCCCCATGTTTTTGCAATTGGGTAGGGTGCCAATCGAGGACAACTTAAGGGAAGTCCTGTATAGTGAAGCGGCGCGATTGCTAGTGGCCGCTATCGTGAAGACTTTTGACTTGATCTAACTTCGATAATTATATTTTAATTATCACGATATCATGGACACGATAACAACAATATAATAATCTATTTATTTTCATATATAATATATTTTTGTGTTAGAAATTAAAGTTCTTTGTATCGGTTTAATCAGAAATCAGCCTATTAAATTTTCGTTTTATGTATCAAATGTTCACGAAATACTAAACCAAGCGAATTTGAAGCCTCAGTACATATTTTGAATAAAGAATTTTGAAATTTCAAACAAAATAAGATTCCCAGATTGAAGCAAGCTTTATAATACAAACTGCCGAGGTTATACTAGTTATACATAATATATTTGTTAGTTATACATAACTAATATTCGTTATACATACTGCTGCATGAGGAATGAGGATGTTTTACCTAGTAAGCGGCTGCTTTGTATGATAAATTCATGAAACATTTATCAAATATAAATTAGAAATAAAAAAGATGAGACATATGTATTTAAAACTTAAAAGTCAACTGAATACAGGATGATTATAATTAAAGTCCCACTTTCAAAATGCTGTGGAAAAAAGGGACCACCACTCGTCACAATGAGTTCACATTTGAACTGAAGATACTGGAAGAAGGCGAAAACGGTACGGCCTCAAAAAAAAAAAGGTTCCACCGATTTTCCCATCTAATTGGGTATCACCTTGTCGTGGTGGATGGGCTTTCCACTCACAGTGTCACAACAGTTGAAAGGCTTGGAAATAATTTTTTTCGTCCAAAGATGGAATCAATCCAGTACATTGACGACTACAGTTGGCTGAATGTGCAACTCATGCCAAATACGTTGTCATTTCGATTAAAACTATCACTGACAGCCGAATTCACTTTTCTTTAGGCCACCCACAGCGCCATTTATTAATACACTTTGGAACTTTTTCTGATGCCGTATCGTTTCCCCTTCTTCCAGTATCTTCAGGATTTCAGGGGGACTTTAATTATAATGACCCTGTACTTTATTATTTTTATTTTTTATTTTTAAAATAACTATGTTACATTGCTCGATGTTTAATTAAAAGTATTTCAGCAGGTGAAAAAGAAAATAGTAGAGTATTTCAATTTTAAATGGGATACACACTTAAACTACAATGAAGAGTAGCATTTACAGACTGTTGGCATAGACTATTGTATAATTCTAATTATATGTCATATAAAATGTTTTTATTCAAATTGTGGACCAAGCTTATATACGTAATTTTGATTCATTAATTTTTTTATTCACTATTTATTTTAGCATTTTTTTTTTCTTTAGCAATAAAAAAAAATTGATCTGTTAACTAATATAAAAGCACCAACTTCAGTGACAAACACACGTACAGAAGAACCCGATTGTAGCACCACCTACCGGATCCAATCGTGAATCCAAACCCTCCAGTGACCCACTGAAACACACACAGAAAATTTCATCCAAATCGATCCAGCCATTTAGGAGGGTTCAGTGACAAACACACGTGCAGAAGAACCTCGATTGTAGCACCACCTACCGGATCCAATCGAGTGAATCCAAACCCTCCAGTGACATACACACACAGAAAATTTCATCCAAATCTATCCAGCCATTTAGGCGAGGGTTCAGTGACAAACACACGTGCAGAAGAACCCGATTTTTGCGCCACCTACCAGGATCCAATCTTAATCCAAACCTCCAGGGACCCACTCAAACACACACACAAGTGTGGTAAACTTTCATCCAAATCGATCCAGCCATTTAGCAGGAGTTCACGTTGATGTCAAACACACGTGGTGGTCAGAAGAATTATACATATAAAGATAACATTAAAATGCAAGACTTAAAAAAGCAGATTTATTGTTACTTAATCCATTCAAATAATATATTACCAGTGCAATAGGAACCAGGAATGTAAACATATCCGGGAACACAAAGACACATTTTGCCTTTAATCGGATCAATAGCACATGAGTACGAATGTTCGCCACAAAGGCACTCTGTAAGAAACAGGGCATTGTATGTATAACATCTCATATAGCTATAGAATGCAATGACAAAATGATTAACAAGACTCAACGAAGTATTTCATAATAGTTAAAAATGAAAAATAAATAAAGTCCTTCACAAACATCTATAAAAAACTCAGTTTATGAAGTAAATTGTTAGATATGTAAGTTTTGTAGATATTTCACTGGGTTTTTTTTTTGATTATAAAACTGAACTTTGTATTAAAATAAACTATTATTGTGAAATAAATTATAAACTTTATTTTCACTGAACTAAAATATTCTGCTTCAAAGAAAATAAAAATAATTTTTCTCGTTACGATCTTTTAAATAAATTTTTCTCGCTGATCTTTTATCTAACTTACTAGTTATTGTTCATATCCCAAGTTTAAAATTTTTGATTTTTTTTTTCGGTCTGCTTTAGTTCTAAAGGAGCCTTATTTTCGTCTAAAATAATTTTTCTCGTTACGATTTTTTATTTATATATCGTTATCTTTATGACCTTTGATGATTTTTTAAAAATCTCGATTGATGATCTTTTATCTATATCATTATAATGATAACTTTTATTTATTTATCTTTATAATCTTTAATCTTTTATGATCTTTTTCATTAAGCCTTGCGTTCTTTTTATATCGTTATCTTTTTCTCAGCTATGATCTTTTACCTCGCGGGCCGGATATCATTATGATGACCTTTTATTTATATCATTTTCTTTATGATCATTAATCTTTTATGAACTTAGAGACACTTTCTTCTAGACACATATAACAATTAGGATGAGTACTCAAATTGCGTTGGAGTAGAAGGTGAGTTTTGCCAAAACATGCCCAAGTCAAGTACTCTTTGAAATCTGTTTATATTTGTGCACTAATTATTTGTTTTGCCCAAATAATGTTTTATTTTGTTCATTTTTATATAATATTTCAATATGTAATTTTTTAATCTAAATAGTTTCAGATATTTGGTTTGTCTTTATCAGGAATTATAGACATAAAGGAAGTGGATGTAATGGTTGTTGTTCTAATGCAGTTGGCAATACAGAGACAGTTATCTCTATGCCATAAGCAAGGGCTGCACCTCTTAATGCACTACTCCGGGGACACGTGTAGCTTGAGAATATGCTACAGAAGCTAGTCATACTACCCCCACAACTCATTACGATCCTATTAGACCGGTACCTACCGTTTAAAGTGCATTCCGAATCACTACAAACATCCATCGCATCGCCGGGACTTGAGTCCGAAACCTTGATACCGAACGCCAGAGCGCTTTATTTGTATTTTGTACTTTTTTAATTTGTTTATTTATTTTTGTTTATTTCCAGGTGCCACTAGCTTTTAGAATGTGTGTGGTGGGTGACAATTAATACATTTTGTTTCACATTTATATTCAATATATGCGTGATGTAATCTATCAAGAAATTCATAATATGTCAATAAGCAATCAGTGATTAATTGGGGCTGAAATATTTTAAAATTCATTTAACTTTAATAAATTTAAGTATTCTATTTTAAATATATGATTCAACAGGAAATACATAAAACATTATTCTGTATTTCAAAAAAGGAGTCTTTTAACAAATAACTGAATACAAAATATTTGAACTTATAACTTACTGTTTAAAAATGACCTTTTTCAATTTATTTATTATCCTTAAGACTTCCGAAGCTTTATTTCTAGAGTTAAAATTAGTTTGTAAACAAATAAAAACTATACATTCTAAGAATAATTAATCAGGTTTTAAATTCACATTATTAATTGATCATATAACCTTTTACAATATAAACACAGTACCTGTACAAAAGCCATTAACTTCAACATATCCACGGCGACAGAAGCACGATTTTTCTGTATACATATTAGAAACGCACGCGTACGAATTTTCTCCACAATAACATTCTATTAGAAGTAAGAGATAACATAAAATATCAAATAATTAAAAAAAAATATGATAAATTCATTACTACACCATATTTACATATTCATTATCAATAAAATGTAACTTCGCTGCAAATAATTGTAATGAAAGCTCTTTTTAATTAGAAATTAAAGTGAACTATTTACATTCAAAATTTGGCAGAACAACATCTCTAAAAATAGATCAATCAAGTTCATATAATTAAGGAATTAATAAAGGAATTAGCAGAGGAAATAATAAAGGAATAATATAGAAATAAAGGAATAACATAGAAATAAAGGAATTAACATAGGAAAAAATAAAGAAATAAAGGAAGCATAGGAATAGCAGAGTTAATAAATGAATTAACATAGAGTAACACAGTTAATAAAGGAATTAACATAAGAATAACACAGTTAATAAAAGAATTTACATAGGAAATAAAGGAGTTAACATAAAGAATAGCATAGTTAATAAAGGAATTAACATAAGAATAACATAGTTAATAAAGAAATTAACATAGGAAATAATAGAATAACACGTTAATAAAGGAATTAACATAAGAATAACACAGTTAATAAAGGAATTAACATAGGAATAACATAGTTAATAAAGGAATAACACAGTTAATAAAGGAATTAACATAAGAATATAAATAAAGGAACTAACATAGGAAATAATAAAAAATAACACAGAAATAAAGGGATTAGCATAGGAATAACACAGTTAATAAAGGAATTAACATGGAAATAACACAGTTAATAAAGGAATTAACATAAGAATAACACACTAATAAAAGAATTAACATAGGAAATAATAAAGAAATAACATAGAAATAAAGAAATTAACATAGGGATAACACAGTAAATAAAGGAATTAACACAAGAATAACATAGTTAATAAAGGAATTAATGTAGGAAAAAATAATGAAATAACATAGAAATAAAGGAATCAACATAAGAAATAATAAAAAAATAAAATAGAATTAAAGGAATTAAAAAATAAGAATAAAATAGTTAATAAAAGAGTTAACATAGTTTTTAAATACTCAGTAGTTTGAGATGTATATGCTAGAATTATTCTTTTCCTAATTTTTAATGCACGTATGAGAATGCATTTCAAAATTAGTATCGTAATTTTAAAAAAGAAAAAAAAAAAAGCTTCTAAATTCATGAAAATTTCAGTTTAATTTAACGCCAGTTTCTTGGCATCGTATTTTTCTATACAATGTTAACTTCTCATTTTATACAATTCGTGCAAATGTTAGTGCCAAATTTAAATTTGGCACTAAGATTAAATTAAGTTATTTATTAAGACATAAATCACTTAATATCTTAAACTATTGCATTTTTTTCCTCTACAAAATGGTGCTTCATTTAGTTTATGACCTAAAATAACTATCAATTGCTCAACTTTTTCAATTATGTATTAGACAGAAGGAAACAATTTATTTATTTTGTTTTGGGTAATCAAAATTTTGTGTATTAATTTATATTTTAAACTGTCAACCGAAAATAAAAGTAATATTGTTAAGATTTATTTCTAAAAAATTATTTACTTAACATAAAAAATTAGAATAAATATCATTTGTCAAAAAAATAAGAATGATTAAATAGCATTTGACAAAAAAAAAAAAAAAAGAATAAATAAATAACATTTGTCAAAAATAATAATAATAAATAAATAACATTTGTCAATAAAAAAAAAAGAAATAAATGACATTTGTATAAAAAATAAGAATAAATAAATAACATTTGTAAAAAAAAAATAGAAGAAATAAATAACATTTGCCAAAAAAAAAAAAAAAAAAAAAAGGAGAAATAAAGACATTTGATCCAAATAAAATGATATTTGTCCAAAAAAAAGGATAAATAAATAAAATTTGTAAAAAAATAAATAAATAATAAGAATAAATAAATAAATAAAATTTGTAAAAAAAAAAAATTGTAAATAAAAAAAAAAAAAAAAAAAATAGAAGAAATAAATAATATTTGCCAAAAAAATTAATAATAAGATTCAGAATTTGAAGTGTTTATATCTTACCTTTAGAAGTTGATGTAAATTTCTTTTTGTAATAAGCGTTTCAGTACTGATCAAAGCTAAGAAAAAGATTATTACAGGAAAATGAATACATTTATTTAATGCAATTTACAAAGAATAATTTTTAAACAGCAATTCAATGTTTTTTAAAATTTAATATAATAAGACTAAAACTAAATCCACTAATATATTTAAAAACTGAATACTTAAATGTCTTTGTGTTAAAAATAAAGCGAGTTAATTATGTGTTTAATTAAAATGAAGATTAATTAAATTTGCATTTTATGTCCTGAATATTCTCAAACTATTTTAACCGAGCTTATTTGAACTCATTTGTTTACTAGTTATTTATATAAACTACTATAAAATGGCATTCACAAACATGTGATCACCATAATGAAATAAACTGCATAAATATAGCTTTGTATTAATATAATTAAAACCAAATTTACGAATTATGCAGGATGATGAATGGAGGAACATAGTAATCATTTGATTACTATACAAATGAGTATCATAATTACTGCATAACAGTAACTATAGTTTTGTATTAATTTAATTATCACCAAATTTCCCGGGCATATGGTATTAAAATTTTTTTCAAGGTTGTTGGCACTGTCCTTGACATCTGTGGGAAATTTGACTTTAAAATATTTATTAGTGCTTGAGTTACTCTTGGTTTTGTGAGAAGCTAAAACTGATTCCGGCGATTTATGAAATGTCTCTTCAATCGACTCAAAACGGTGTCCCCGGAGTGGTCTTTTGAATTTAGGGAATAGCCAGAAGTAGCACGATGCTAAATCAAGTGAATACGGTGGTTGTGAAACGATATGGGTTTCATTTTTGGCGAAAAAGTCACGAAGAATCAATGCAGTGTGAGCAGGCTCATTTAGTGTTTTCGGTACCCATCGAGATTTGACGCGTTTGTGGCCCAAACATCTTTTAAAAAGGAATTTTAAAATTCCAACATCATCAGCAAGGTCTCTAATTGTAAATCGACGGTTTGCAAGCACCCAATCTTTAATTTTTGGACGTGAGCTTCGTCGGTAGAGGTTGGTGGTCAACCAGAGGGCTCTTCTTCTTCGATGCGTTCTCTGCCTTCTTTGAACTGTTTATACCACTTGTAAACCTTTCTTTCCGATATAGGAATGTTTACCGAATGCGTTCTGCAACATTCTGTACGTTTCGGCAAACAAAATTTAACGCAAGTTCTTGCTTAATTCATACAGACATTTCAAAAATCGTTGGAATCTGTTTTAACATCTCACAAAACCAACAGTAACTCAAGCACTAATGAATATTTTGGCGTCACATTTCGCACAGATATCAAGGACAGTGCCAACGACTTAAAAAAGAAAAAAAAAAAAAAATTGAAATACCTCATGCCCGGGAAATTTAAATTGAAAACTGCTCTTACTTTTTGGACACAGTAGCATGCAAGATGTTGAATGGTGGAACATGTTAATCATTTGATTACTACACAAATGAGTGAAATGTATTTTTTAAAATCCTCAACGTTTAGCACATGTGAATTGAAATGAAAAATTAATGAAGATTTTTAAAAATATAAAAAATAGACATAATTAATAATCGATATGATTAATTTATTTCACCTTATAGTGTTAAACTTATTATTATTTTTTGCAAGAGATTTTTTTTTTTGAAGTTTATTTCATTATTTGGCTATAAAATTTAAAAATTTAATACAACTAAATCATACCAAAATTTAATACATTACAAGCTTTACGTAAAGCTATTACATTTAAAATTCACAAAATATCAATAATAATGAGTTCAAAGATTAAAAATGCCTTATTAATTTCAATTAATAATTACTTTTACGATATCCTTTTTATACGAAGCGAATTGGCCATTTAATATTTTACACAATTTGTTAACGTCATTTCAAATAATAATTCATTTTTTTTGTTCATTGATATTTTATTCTCATTAAGCAATTTTATTATTTCCTTTTTAAAAAATTTTTAATTTAAGTTCAGTAATACCCATAAATTGTTCTGTTATTCTTTTCCAATTCCTTCTATTAGCTCACACTCTCATTATACACTCAAGAACCAAAACATTATGACCACCCCTACATTTTGCAATGAACTCGCCTGGATGACGTGGAAGGCACGTGATCAGGTGGAAGTGGTATTTAACTGGTATAAAGTGGTGGTATTAATTTTGGAAACTTCCGAAGGGTTTTAAAAGGAAAAAATGCACCATTCATACCCTAAAAACTATCAACTGCACAGCTACAATTAATACTCAAAAGCCGAAATTTTGGCAGACAGCCTTCAGGAGCTGTTTCAGGAAAATAATGTTCATGATCCTCTTAATAGTAAAGCTGTCTCTGACTCAATCATTTATTTTAACTCTACCAATTTTACTCCTCAGGTAGCTAATACTAAAGCTTTGACTGTGATCGATATCATTACTGATTTAAAAATTAACAAAACGCCTGGCATAGATACTATCACTAATAAAATGCTTCAAAATCTCCCGTTAAAAGCTATATTCAAAATTTGCCAAATTGCGGACTCAATTATTTTTCATTCATACTTTCCCACTTGCTGGAAAAGAGCCAGAGTGTTGCCTATTTACAAAAAAAGGAAAAGACCCTACTTCCCCTTCCAGTTACAGGCCAATCTCTCTACTTTCCTCACTCAGCAAAATTATTGAAAGAATTATCTTAAAACTATCTCAAAATAGAAACTAGTCAGAAAAATTTACTCATCACTCAGCAATTTGGCTTTACTGAGAAGTTATCCACAACTCACCAGCTACTCAATATAGCTGTTTCCGAAGGTTTTTCCTGGAAGTTAGACACTGCTGTTGTTTTTCTCGACGTGGCTAAAGCATTTGATAGAGTTTGGGTGAATGGATTAATTCACAAATTAATTATTTTCATTTCTCTCCCTTTTTGATTAAAATCGTTCAAAATTATCTCTCTAACAGAACTTTTGTGGTTTCTATAGACAATACTGACTCTTCTGTCAAAAATATTCAGGCTGGTGTTCCCCAAAGGTTCTATCCTTGGCCCTTTTCTATACAATCTTTATATCAATGATATCTCGCAAATATATAATGTTAAAATTAGCCTCTTCGCAGATGACACTGCTTTACTCACCCAAGGTCGCAAGCATCAGATTATCAGCAAAAATCTTCAAAATTACATTAATCAACTTGAATCATGGCTCACTAAATGGAAAATCCAATTAAATATTGAGAAAACTGAAGCAGTACTGTTTACGCATAAAAGGGTTTTTAATAATCCGACCATAAAAATTTATAATAATCCTATCACTTGGACTGGGCAGGCTAAATATTTGGGTGTTATTCTCGATCGCAAATTAACTTATGCTCCTCATGTTAACTACCTCAGGGATAAATTTAATACTTGCATTCGCATTTTGTACCCACTAATCTGTAAAAATTCCGCTATGTCTCTGGAAAATAAAAAACTCATATATCTTGCTTGCGTCCAATATTTGCATATGCGAGTCCTGTTTGAGGGATCAACGGCTCGGTCAAATTTTGAACTCATCCAAAGGTTAGAAAATAAAATCATTCGAATGATCACAAATTCGCGCTGGTTCTTCAGAAACGAGGATATCAGACATGCACTTTCAATTCCTAGTTTTAGACAATTTGTACACAAAATCGCGAAAAATTTCTATAATTCCATTCTAATATAAACAACTCTGTTCTATCTCGGGAATTACGAGTGCGACATTTCTCTTTTAAAAACCGCAAACGGCCTCGCGCTGTTCTGAACATTACTCAATAGCATTGATATCCTCCTTCCTGGATCACCACGCAGCTGCTCATTGATTTGCTTTCTTCCCACTGGTTTGATTTGTTTACTACAAAGCACTCTGCACCTCTTTTTTTCCCCCTCCCTGCTGCTGCTTGAATAGTCGAAACGTTTTCGTTTCCCTCCAGGCTCTGATCTTCCATCACTCACTTGCAACTGACCTTGTACGATTCACAGATTTTCAACGTCATTATCATATCATTCTCTCTTAACAAACTGTTCTGGAACGTTTTTGTAATTTTTAACTACTTTCAGTTTGTAATTCTCCAAATTCCTCTTTTTTACTTTTCTTTTTTTAATTATTAAAATATAATTTTTATTATTATTATTATTTTTTTTTTTAAATACTTTCTTGAAAAAAAAAAAACTTCTCTTCTACATTTATTATTTTCTCTATTTTAATTGTTTATTACTAATGCAATGGGCTTAAAGCTAAAGTAACTTCCCTTTCATATGCAAAGAAGGAGTTAACGGTTACCTAAAAACCAAGGAACTCCGTCAACCTACAAATCGTCGTCATCGGTATTAATCCATGCCAAGGCGGGTTGAAGCTGTGTTGCGCGCCAAAGGTGGGCCAACTCGTTATTGACAGATGGTCATAACGTTTTGGCTCTTGAGTGTATGTATCTTGTTCAAATTTTCAATCGTTATTAAAATACTTTTTATTCATCTACTCAAGTTAATATACATTTTTTTTTTAACTTGTAGTAAATGGCACTTGATGTTAATACAGTTTTTCAAATATTAATTCATTAATTAAATTTAATTAATTAAGTTTAGTTTTTTTTTAGCTGTAAGTTGCATATATCTACCAATAGTTGGCGCCAGATAAACTTAAAAAAAATGAATGAAAATTATTTATAAAGGACTTTCTGCAATAGAGTGAAAAAAAAAAAAGTAGAATTGACTTAAAATTTTTTTTTTTTTATATAACTTGTTCATCTTTTACTTACAAAACAGAGGCGAGTTATCTATATTAAATGATAAGTTTCGTCAATTCTAAATTTTGTGTGCTTAATAGTTATATTGCTCACTAGAAATAATAGCACAATAAATTAAACAAAATAAATAAATGAAATCTGTCTCAAAATTTAAAATTTCTTGAATTCACCTCTTGGAGTTGATGTGTAACTCTTCGTCATTGGCTTCTCAGTACTGTTGGGATCTAAAAAGAATTATAATTTTAGAAGAATACATGAGAAGAGAAATAAATATGGCGAAGTACGTTGCAAAGCTAAAGAGTTTTAAAGCCTTATAATAGATCTTCAAACCTTTTATCGAACTGGACAAATAACCAGAGATTAAAAAGGACAGCCCTCTGGGTTTAATATGGAAGCAAGGATTGGTAGATATTGAAGTCGAGCCCAGTGTTCCCTTTAATCTACTGACACCTACTACTGTACTTAGTAATGTAACTTTTAATGAAGACTTGAAAGTGAAATTTATCAAACACGAAGAACACCCGAGTTGCTGCGTCAGTTGGCTCTCGAGATCATCAATAATATTTCTCCTCGGGCCCTAGTTATTTACACTGACGGAAGCAAATCTGACTCTGGAAGAACAGGTAGCGGAATTTTTATGAAGACAAGTACAGGAGAATTTAGATATCGTTTTTTAGAAACCCGGACCACAGCTCAGTATTCCGCTCAGAATTAACTGCTATAAGCGAAGCTCTGAGTCTAGCTTTTAGACTTTTTAAGTACCTGATGTTTGGATTCTGACTGATAGTAAGAACTCAATACTGTATTTGAAGGGATTGCCCAAGCATCCTGGACAAATTGGGGCAGAATATCGTTTCTAAACTAGCTGTTTGGACCAGATCGGATCAGTGTGCTTGCAGTGGATTCCCTCCCATGTGGGCATCTATGGAAATGAAATTGCTGATCTGCTCGCTAGGGAAGGTTGCGAACTTCCAATCTGTTAGCTTCAAAGGTTCATTCCATGACTTTATCCAGAGTGAATACCACTTGGAGGTCGCCACCCATTCATGCATGGTACGCCACTAAATATCCTGGTATGTCCTTGCAGTACTCCTGTTCTAAGTCTGCTCAAACGGCTTTAGCTAGACTGAGAACTGCCCCACCAAGAGTTTGACCTTCAATGGAGACGAGAAAACATTGTCATTGTTCGGCCATCGCGTCTCCCTCTCATCTCATCGATTGTATGGGTGCCTCTGTGAGGCAACTGCTGAAAGAGGGAGGACCGTTTAAGATCTATTGATGCAGCATGATCTACTGGACTTGGTTTAGATTCTAAATCAAGGGGATAAGCAACAACAACAAAAATAGATACATAGATGTATTGGTTAAGTTACCCAAAAAGTAATTTGTAAAAAAATATAATTTTCAACGAATTTTTTAAAAATAATAAAAAACGTTATCCTAAGGCTAAAGCAAAGTCATTAATATGTTTTTAAATTAAATTAAAAATTAAATTCGACGTGGGCCCCCTGGTTAAAACTAAATCTTCCATAGCTTTACCAACAACTGTCGAAGGCTTAGGCTATTCAACAACTGTCAATTCGTAGCCACTCCTTTATAAAAGCAGCCATATTGCCCGACTCCAAGGGTGCACTTCAAACCGTTTTGGATAAACAATTTAGTTCGCAAAGAATCTTGTACTGTAGGCCTTTACTGAAGACACTGGTAAACAGAATTTCTTTCTATTCCAGCCCTCTGTGGAATTATGTGAAGCAACGAAAACGCTGATATAATTACTGTCTAAGAAAAGAACTTTGATCGAGATTTTGATTCGAATTTTTAAGAAAATAGATCTCACTAAAACTGCACATTTCAACATCAAAAATGGCATTCCATTAGTAATAAACAACAAACATATGAAACCTTAAGAAGTAAAAATTGTCATAAATATTAAGTAATCATTAATGTTTAATCATTATATTATAATTCATATTTTAATCATTAATGTAAAAGGGTCAATGGATCGATTTTTCAATCAGTGAAAAAGTATTAATCAACTTTTCCGGTAAATCATAAATATTAATTAATCATTAATGTTTAATGTTAAATGGCCAATGAATAGATTTTTTCGATCAATGAAAAATTGATTAATGCAGATTTTGTGTAAAACAATTTTTATATGAAATTTGAATAACATTACCCATGCAGTATCCATCCATTTCAACATATCCAGGATGACAGTGACACACTTTGCCTTTAAGCCAATCGATGATGCACGCGTACGAATGGTCACCGCAAAAACATTCTATAAGAAATAAGAATATAATCTCTGAAATACTTATAGAATCCAAATAGAAACTGATTTATAAAAAGCATTGAAATATTTATAATTAATTAAAAGGAATTGAATGCTTTATAATAAATGCCGACATCTGTAATAACCAGACTGGCGTTGTTTGATGGCAAAATGGTCAAATTTCGCTGAGTTCAGAGAGACAATTTCTGAAATTTAACAATAAATTAATTAAAGTCGTATTGCGTATATGCTTCAAATAACTATGGGGAAAACTTGTTAGTGTACACTTTCCAAGATTAAAAATTTATGTACATTTAAAATTTTTTTTTTTTTTTTAAATTTGTTTAATTTTTTTTAATTAATTAATTTAATTTAATTGCATTTTTTTCGAAAACGCATGATGTAATATATCAATTAGTACAACGATGTAGATCAATAAATAAATATTGATTAATTGCGAAGGAAATGTTTTAAAATTTATTTTAGTTGTAATAAATATAAACATTATGCTTAAAATTTAATATTTCCACATGAAATGTATAGGATATTAAATATGTTGCTCTAATGCAGCTTCCGGCGCTTTTGTTGAGGAACATTTACTTTACAGTCTCTCATCCAAAGTGAAGATCTAGTTAGCACCATCCTTTGCATAAACTGGCCTACAGACTCTCACCCATAGAGGAATTATATTTCGCTAACCAGTGTGTACCTGAGTAACTTTTATTTACAGCTTCGAAGTGGAATCATTCCACTAATACGTACTTGTATATCTTTAAATGAGTTATATGTTGTGCATTAATTATTGTATGTGCCGTGTGTACGTGCCTGTGAAAATAAACCGGTGTGTTCTTCAACCCGACCACAACTAGATCCAGCTGCACAAACAAGCCGACATCTAATATAGTAGGAAATTTTAATTACATTACCTCTGCAGTATCCATTGAAGCTGGTATATCCGCGATGGCAGAGGCACATTCTAGATGTGTACATAGTAGAGTAGCATCCGTACGAATTGTCACCACAAGAACAACCTATAAAAATAGGATATTGCATAAATAATTATATTTTAGCTAATTCAAAAAGTAAATTCAGATAATTTTAAAATGCAATTATAAATTTATTAATAAAAAGCCCTCAAAATTTCATTAAAATTAAAAGACAAACACCTGTAATAAGAATATAATTTAAAAAGTAAGTAGATAGTTAAGTGTAGTAAAAAATCACACATGATTTTGGCTTAATTGAGCCAGATAATTTGTAATATTTAGTAATAAAAGTGCTTATTGTTTAAAATAAATTAGAATCGTGTTACTTAAAATTATTTACCTTTTAGATAAATAATTTTAAATTGCAAGACACTTTATGTCTTGAAAATAATCTGCCAATGTGCATGTCCTAAAGTTAAAAATTTAGGTATAATTTAGTTCAATCAAGAAATACTATGCATATCTTTATATACGGGCCTCCAAGAGTTAAGGAACAATCGGTTTTTTGCGCCTAATTTGCAAATGAATAAATATGAAACACAAAATTTGGATGACATGTGCAGAAAACAGTTACATATTGACTGCAACATAGAAGTTTACATAAGAAAAACGCACAAATGATTTACAACAAAAAAAAAAAAAAAAAAAAAAAAAAAATCTTGCTGGGGAAAAGTCCATTACTGGAAAAAAAATAATAATCACAGTTTTATGTGTAAAATGTCATAGAATCATAACAAAATGAGTTTTAATAAGGGATATGCCCACCTCTAGCTTGAATGCATTGGCGGCATCGACTTTCTATGCTGTCAATTAACTTGTCGGTTACCGAAATTGGAAGCTAAGACCAGGCACGGAGTAAGCTTTGTTCAAGCTCTCCTAAATACCTTGGAGAAGAACTTGTAGCAGCAATCTGCTCTATCGGATTCAGGTCTGAAGATCGAGCTGGCCATTCCATTCGCTCCAAACCAAGACCCTCAAGATATTCCTCAACAACTACAGTTTGGTGAGGTCGCGCATTATCATCCATCAGAATGAAAAATTGCCAATTGCACCTCCATATCGGCGGACATATGGATCAAGGATTTCATCCCGATATCTCAAACCAGTCCCAGTTCCTCCCTGGAACACATGCAGGTCAGTGTGACCACAGAGTGAGATCCCTGCCCAAACCATTATTCCACCACCTCGGTAACTGTGTCTTTCAACAATGTTGGATTGATGGTATCTGGTGCTTTGTTCCCTCCAGATCAGCAGATGTCCTGAATAGCTTCCAGTGTGAATCTGGACTCGTCTGTTAAGAGTACAGGGGGCCCATCGCTGTCTGGTCCATGAAACGAGTTCTCTTGCCCAAGATAAGCGGGCTCTTCTCTGGCGTCCGTTGAAGGGGACACATACAACTGGACACCTTGCATAGAGGCCTGAATTGTGAAGACGCCTTCTCACCGTACTAGCGGATATTCTTCTCCTTGATGCTACAGAGTGGCCTGCAACAAGTTGCGGCACAGAAATGCTTCTTCTCCTTCGGGCCGAAAGAGCTATATAACGGTCTTCTGAAGGTGTTGTAGCTCGTGGTTGACCTGGAACACGTTTTCTGACACAAGAGCTTGATTTGATTTTGATTCCAGAGACAGTGGACCCACTGCAAGACACATTAAGACGCCTAGCAGTATCAGCCTGGGACAACCCCATTTCCATCAATCCCGACCGACCGCTACCTTAACGAATCGGACAAACGGCTTCTCTCAGACATAGCGGGACCCCACTGACTATTGTCAACAAATCTGCTAACAAAAGTTGTAAATCAAAAAAAGTTACACGCGTAATTACGAAAGCCTAATATTTTCATAATTTTTCTCTCACTCATATATACCTTGTTATTTTCTATAAAAAAAGTGGTAGCTATCGTTTTTGCATAAATTTACATAAAGTTCGTTTTTATCATTTATATAAACTATAAATTTTATTGTTACTGTCCTTTTTTTTATGGTGAACTTCGAAAACATGTTGTTCCTTAACTTTTGGAGGCCTGTGTATATATAATTCTTCTGAACATTGAATTGTTCTTTGTCATTGAAATCCTCCCAAATGTCTTGACCGATTTTGATGAAATTTACCCTTTAAACGATATCCATGAAAATGAGTATGCCCCTATATTGAAACATGGAGAATAGATTTCGCGATATAAAATTTTCCTACAATGAATTTTTTTTTCTTTTTGGCAGGACGGCACATGCCGGGATCTGCAAGTAGAATATAACAAACCGACAGAAGTAAGTATATGCAAGTTTTTAATTGAAAGTGGCTGTTGTAAACAAGCGTTTCCCTGCTATCAGACATTACTTAAATGGAAGATGTATGTAGAACAATTGTATTAGTTAAATAAATTGAATTTTCTTTGGTCATAACGACGTCAGAAATAACGAAGTATTATGCAATCGTTTTTTAAATCAAGAATAATCAGTCTCGTATTATTTAAATTTGATGGTGTTTTTTTTTCAGCTGCCATTGAAGGCAGCTTTTAGAATTGCATGAGTGTGGTTGTTGACGATTAACACATTTACTTTCCATTTTACCAGCTCTAAAAACTTTAACACTAGACCACGTAAAGAGGCGGTTGCAAACTTTCGATTAAGAACCGGACACGATTGTCTTATGGAACATCTAAACAGGATAGTTGCCTTCGCCTCGAACACTTGTCTAATATGCAGAGCTGGAACGATGCATTCAGAACATTTTTTGAAATGTCCAGGACTGAACAGGGAAGCCCAGCGCCAAGGAGAATTGTACTGGGAAGCCTCAAGAGAAAGGACTAAACCACCCCCTTTATCTACTCTCTTCCCCTTTGACTTTTTGTGGTGTGCGAGACTCACTTATTATCGATTGCTGTCTTGCTGTATGTTTTCTTTGTTCTGCTTGTTCTTTCTTTGTTCGTGATCCTTATTGTAATGGATTGATTTCCAATAAAGCCCCATGTTACAACAACTTTCCATTTTACATTAAAAAAAACGCTTATTATATATCAATACAGATATTGTATTAATAAAAAAAAACGAACAATGAAATATTTTATACTTTATTTTAGTTGTTATACATATAAATGTTATATTTTAAATTTATTATTTCCATAGGTATAGAATATTCAGTGTTTTGTTTTAAATAAGACACCTATTACAAACTTGACAGATTATTAATATTTAAAAATGATTAACTTATTGAGTCTACAGTAATAAGTTTCTTTTTATTCATTGTAAAAATTTTTAAATAAATTTGAAATTTTATTGAGTTGGTTCTTTCTAAAACTATGTATTCTAACTTCTATGTGATGGCTAACAAAAACAAAATTCACATTATTTCAATATGAATCCCAATAAGAAACGTTTAATTATGCTCAATTCATATTCATAATTAAAAAACCCAGTGTTTTAGTTTGAAAAGTTCAATAAGTACCCGTGCAATAGCCATTCACTTCAAAGTATCCTGGATGACAATCACAGATTTTGCCTTTTTTAACTGAGTCCATGACGCAGGAGAAGGAGGTTTGGCCACAATCGCAACCTGTAAAAATATCGTAAAATTGTGTAAAAAATTTCACGTAATTCTAGCATTCAGTGGGAAATTGAAATTAACGCCGGGACTCGAACCAAAACACTGTGGTACCGGGCGACCACCAGAGCGCCAGCCACT
This sequence comes from Caerostris extrusa, assembly GCA_021605095.1. Classification (NCBI taxonomy): domain Eukaryota; kingdom Metazoa; phylum Arthropoda; class Arachnida; order Araneae; family Araneidae; genus Caerostris; species Caerostris extrusa. The sequence continues at coordinate 712 of BPLR01011164.1, read as the reverse complement.
CGGCCGTTAGGTTCCATAATGGAATCATAACACTAATCTTCCTATATATAGGGCAGGGATGGGCAAACTTTTCCGGTCGCGAGCCAAGTTTGACGGGCCAAGAAAATTTTTCTGAAATTTTAAAAACAATATACAAGTGTTATAATTTAGATATGTTAATGAGATGAATGATTTCATTTTTTAAAAGTTCCTTATAGTGAGGTTCGAAGTGAGATGTACCGATTCTAAGGAACGAGGCTAAATGCTCATCTGTCAGTCTACTTCTGAAATAATTCTTTCTAAGGTTCATAGTTGAAAACACTCGTTCACATCTATAAGATGAAGCAAACACAGCACTGATTTCTGGGAGTGAGATATTAAATTTGAGAAACTTACTTTCGATAATGACTTGTAAAACTGGCATATTTAGAAACAACTGCTTGAGATGATTGTTAGATTGCAAACCTGCAAATCTGACTCATTGCTTCACACAATTTACGTTGATGGTAAAAATATCCAATTCTGTTTGAATGGCACTGAAATCTTGAAATCTGCGTTCGAACTGAAAATACAGTTTTTCAAACTATCTTCATAATTCTTAATCTTCTCTTCATTTACTGATAGTATTAAATTTAACCTCGAAATGAGATAAAAAAAATAATAACTTTTCAATAAAAAATATTTAATCAAAGTAGAAAAGAGATGGATGTGTAATATATAAATATATATTCCT